>OMLM01020621.1:0-11428 GCA_900302695.1 Helostoma temminkii | reverse complement strand
CATTACACATACATACAAAAGTTCAAAGTTAAACTGCTTTGTAAGTTGTAAACTTCTTTCAAGTCAATCTCTATATGGCTATTGGCTCTAGACGTTAGCATACATAGTTACATTAACAACAACAATATTATCTCATTAACTTGTTTATGCCATGAAACCACAGCTGTCAATTGCTGTATGTGCATGGTTCACATAAAAAAACATCTGGGTAAATGGATCAGTCCCTACACTCATAAAAAATAATAAAAGTTATACTTGTAAAATGACAGTTTTATATCTTAAGACTTATATTAACATATGTCCATTTTAAGTTTACAGCTCTCACATACCACTTCTCAGTCTCAGATGTCCTGAGTCCTGGACTGAGACAAGTCCTACATAGCCTATAAATATATAGCTGGATGGGTTTTGTGACTAAACCCAACTGTAACACAACCTGGTGGTTTCAATATTGTGGTGAACAGGAGTTAGCATGAGGTTGTTTTTTGTTACTTTTATTGTATCTTATAATACAACATATGCTCTCTGTATTAAGAGCAGGTGCAGCACATCTGTCCATTACATGCTATTTCAGTCTGCACAACTGCAGCCACAATTCCAAGTGTGTGTACTGTCTCATTTTAAAGACCCTGTTCCAATTACCACTGTTTTAGAGCTAAAAGAGAAGTAATGTCCTTGTTATTAAAGCCAGTTTAGAAGTACAATGTCAACATTTTGACTTTATTCAGGAAATGCAATGTTATTTATTACCAGTTAATTTAATAGTAAAATGTAATCAATTCAAT
The DNA here is from genome assembly GCA_900302695.1 of Helostoma temminkii. Taxonomy (NCBI): domain Eukaryota; kingdom Metazoa; phylum Chordata; class Actinopteri; order Anabantiformes; family Helostomatidae; genus Helostoma; species Helostoma temminkii. The sequence continues at coordinate 10,643 of OMLM01020621.1, read as the reverse complement.
TACAGTATATATTAACTGGCAATGCAGAAGATGAGCATACACAGTCCAAAATGTGCAATAGTTTGCTGTGTTACCTCTACATCTGCCTGTATGAGCTGCATAAATCAAACAAATGCACCTCCTTACTATACAAGCAATGAATGATTTGTAATGTGGCTTTCTGTGTTTGCTGTTGCAGTTAGGTTTATTAACATTGTAGTGTAAAGTCGTTATGTGCCAGCTCTCTGGTTCATCTTATCATCAACACAAGTCATACATGTTGAATGTTGACCCAATTACTTCATGATAATATGACTGAAAATGCTCAAAATATGCACTAGTCTGCATGTCTTGCTTTCAAAATCAAAATCGTGAAAGCCTTACATACATTCTTTGTTAGTTGCATGGTTCTAGTTACAGTTGCACTCACACTAATTCAGCCCACATTACAAATTAAGTGGATTGGCAAAAGTTTTTAGATTTTCAGCTCTTTGCAATGAACAAATCAAACAAGAACAATTTAAATTGCTCAACTCAACTAATGTTAAAAGTGATTTTTCCTAATTCAACACAAAATGCAGCTTTTAATGAACACTGCAGTCAAAAGAAATTATCAAAAAAGTTAAGACAATGGATCTTTACCTTTCACAAAGGAAAAGGAAGCAAAAAGTTAATGAATGGTTCTAGAGACACTATTGGAAGTTTAGTTTGCAGATTCAAAGTTACAGGAACAGTGCCTACACTACCTGGACATGGCAGGAAACTGCAAACAGAATTCTGAGAAGGCAGGTGAAGAAGACCTCTCAAGTGATTGCAAAAGTCCTGCAGCATGAATTAGTGGCAACAGAAACGAAGGTTTAAGTCAAATATACAAATACTAAACACTGAAGGTTTTCATCCCAGAACTCCTTGTACAGATGTATATATCTTGTATGCTCAAAATCATATATGAAAATAAGCCACATAAGTTTCTGGAAATCTATAAGGCATTCTCTTTTATAGAGCCATGAAACTAAACTGGAACCTTTCAGGCCTATGGATGTCCAGAGGAGGAATGAAGTACAGTGAAACATGGTAGTGATTTTGTGATGTTCTGGGGCTGCTTTGCTTCTTCTGGCACTGGAACCCTGCAGTGTGGGAAAGGCAAGATGGATTCATTTAAGTATCAGGACATGCTTAAAGAAAACGTCTGTTAAGAAACTGAAGGGATCATTGGACCTTCCAACAGCATGGCCATCCCAAGCATATCCCAAAGTCCACTAAGGCTTGATAGCAAAATGAGGTCTGCTCACTTCCAGTCATCCTCTCCAGTCCTTCTTTTTTTCTTATAAAAAGAGAAGCATTAATTAAAAAAACATCTCTCTCTCTCTTGTGTCTCCAGTGCAGTACAACTGATTCTTAAAAATGAACTCATTCTTGGTGACAACTGCATATTCTCAAGAAGTCCTGTATTTCCATATTCTTAGCAAATCTGTGGTATAAAAGACAAAGTGTAGTCATGTCAGCAGGTGTGCAGACTCAATAAAAGAAGTTTGGGCAGTTTACTGGTCTGGAGCATTCAGAGTGTGTTGACACAATGGCAAGGGGGAAAGACATAAGCAATGATCCTAGAGAAGCAACACCATTTCCAAACATTTGGAGTCCAATGTTCTATAGTGAGAAAGATTATTGTGGAAAGTATTCAAGACAGTTGCCAGTCTTCCCAGAAGTGGACGTCCATGCACAATCTCCTCAAGGTCAGACCATTCGATGCTCCGAGAGTTACAAAAACACCAGAGAATGTCATCTCAGATCCTACAGGCCTCATTGAGCATGTTACAGTAAAGTCCATGACAGGTTATACTAAGATCCTCTATGAGCAGATGAATTTTATTTATAGACAGAGGGCACTAACCTTTACATATACATTTTTTATTGTGTCATGTTTAACTGTACATTGTCTAGCTAAGATTGCAATATTTCATGATTTTTAAATTTATTTATTAACCTAATTAAAATGAAGATTGAACAGGCTCAACAATACATTTAATTAACAAGTCATTTTAGGCTAGACCCTAAAAAAGAACAGAACAAAAGGCAGAACAGGTACAGTTGCTTTGCTGCATATGTAGAACACTGAATAAAGGCACAATAGTGTGTCTCTGAACACTGAATTTTGAGCAAGTTAACTGTTTCTCTCACTTGCTGTATGGCCATTTGTTTCTGTGTAAATATGCCATTAGATCCTGAGGCTTGACAGATAATTCTTGTGTAAGTGAAGTCTGATTTCCCAAAGATAAGCATTTCCTTTTGTCTTACTGTGAGTTTAACCAGTTTGTTCTGCTCCCTCCCGAATCCTGGGATCTAATGTTTAACCATGCAAGTCTGCTTTGACCTGAATGAGTAAGATATAAGAAGAATCCACATACCACATACTAAGATGGTGTGCTGTGCCTGTTAAATGATCATGTCAAAACAAGGTTTTTATTTCACCTTGTATCTTTGCTGTTTGGATAGACGTTGTTTTAGATCTGGTCTTAGATCTAGAAGTGGACATCACAGTCAGCTGACATGAACCCCATAGAAAAACTCTAGTGGGATTTCAAGAAGGTGGTTGCAGCACAGTATTCCAAGAATATCACTGAACTGAAGGACATTGCACATGAAGAATGGACTCCTCTGGAACACTAAGCTTTACATGTGCAGCAGGTCATAACAGCAAAAAGACACTTGTCATTATGGGGTTGGATAATTCTGAGATTTCAATCTGCAGTTTTGAGACTGAGACTGTAGTTATTTAAAGTCACATTTTGTGCTGAATTTGTAGGAACCACATTAGTTATGTTGAGCCATTTAAATTTATTTTGTTTGATGTATGTTGCAAACAGTTAATAGTTTGTAGATTTTGCCAATTCTCCTAATAGACTTTGGGGATTGAAAAAGTTACGCCAGACTAAACTATCTTCACAGTCTTTCCTGACTGCTTTTCCCAGCTCTGACTCCATTCTAATTTCAAATCCTGTCATACCTATTTGCCCACCTGTTGTATCTGAAGTGCTACTAGTTAAAGGTTTCTGGGTAAAAAGGGAAAAAAACAGAATGTATGCAAAATGTATGTCACTGACCTAATGCTACTCTGGCAGCCGAGGCATCATAGTTGATCCAGAAGGAGACCCAGGAAAGGATGGTGATCAGGATGGAGGGCATGTAGGTTTGCAGGATAAAATAACCGATGTTCCTCTTCAACTTAAAGCTCAGTGACAGACGAGGATAAGAGCCTGTGAAAGATAAAGTACAGGAAGTGGACAGGAAATGGCTACCATTGAATAGGTAACCCATCTTACAAGGTATACTCCATCTGTAGTTTATTGGATGTTAGTTTGTTAATGTGTTAATGTCAACAGGAAGTGTAAAATAACCTGAGTCTAAGCCATATTAATGTAAAGCACTACTGTTGTGTTAAGATAAAATTCTGACAAGATATGACATTAGTGTAAATTTAAAAATGCCTCAATTTGCTCATATCATGTTATAGTCTCGCACATGCAAGCATTAGGTTATTATTTGATACACTGCTAGAGAACACTATAGTATAAGTCATCTCTATGGGTATCTGAGATATTATATTCTTTAATTTGATCATTTTGAAGGTGAATTGCTTGCTGACATGTATTCATGTTTTTATGCCATGAAAATCAACCTTCAGAGGTAGAACTTGCTGGGATTTCTAAATGAATTTCAACTGAATAAAGAACTTTGTGTTGATGCATTTCAGCAGGGGATCCATTTAAGTTTTGATAGTTGAGTGCTAATACTCCTGATCGCCTACAACAGCCAAATTTACATTATCCTATGGCAACAAATATTTTCCAGCACAACCAAGTGCCAGAATATGGTACTATCTATCTAAATAACATTACTGTATATCACAGCATTAAAAGACACCTGAAGGACATGTACTGTAATGTCTTCAAAACAGGCGACAAAAACTAATAAACAGTGTCTGGACTGAACATTGAAACAAGAACAAGTAGACGTGTTTGTCAAAACTGTCTGACGGTGGTGATACTACTATATGTTTATTACTAAAGTCATAGTGAGTGGTGGAGTTAGGCTGGAGTGCATTTTATCAAGATGTGTCTAAAGTTTTGCCACCCTATATCCATAAAAGAGGCATGTGTCCACAGAACATGTTTCCACTATCTTTCTGTCCATCTGATAAGTCAGCAGCATTTTTGCCCAGAATTGATGTATGACTTCTTTCTTGAAAATTAAAGGATCTCCTTAGAGAGTTCAAGGTACTAGAAAGGTCTAAAATGTCCCAGAAGTAACAATCTGCAGAGTAACAACACTAACATGCCTAAATCCCAAATTTTCATTATTCCAAGCACCATTATTCTCTTTAAATGACAATTTGTGAGATTTTAAAATTGATTGAAAATCAAACAAGCAACCATCTGTTTTTTAATTGACAGACTCATAAATATCAATATGTATAGATATACTTATGTTATTAATAATACTTGTAACAGTAGGAGTCACTGTTTCACCACCATTGCTTCTCTGTTTGGATGACGTTGAAGAACCAATTATATATTTGTACAAAATATCAGCGAGGATTCTTTTACTATCCTTCATTCATCATACAGGGGCTGTTTCAAATTTATGTAAACAACAATTCATAACCAATTCATATTATAAATATTATGCAACGCAACACAATATACAGTAGCTGACAATTCAAAGCAAGGCAGAATGGAGATATAATAATATATATGGGTTTTGTCCTTACACAAAATATGATTGATTCTTTAGAAGACAACTAGTATAATCTCTGGACAGAAAGTAAAGACATTCCTCAAACCACCCTCCAAACCTTCCTGTTTTTATCAACACAAAAAACTTCTTGTGCTACTTGTATCACTCTATTTCTGCCATAACACCACTGCACAAATGTGAAAACATAATGTTTAATCGTGCATGATATTTGCATTGGAAGCAACATGGAAGCGTACAGTAGTTGTAGCACTAGTACAAGAAAACTGATGATCTATAATACATTAAGAAGGCAACATGTCACATTAACTCTTGACAATTGAATAGCAATTCAGATGATTACTTTATGAATCTGATGACAGAATTCCACGAATGTGCCAAAGCTACAGTAAATATATTTACTTTATTATATTTACTTTACTTTGGACAATCTAATGTATAACAGAATAGAAAAGTATAAAACATATTCTGGGTTATTTAAAATGTTTTTGTTGACTACATTATTCTATATTTGTTTTGTCACCATTTTCAGTGTCTTCGTTATTGTACAATGTTGAAAATAATAAAAAAAAGGAAACCAACGAAAGAAAATGGTGTGTCCAAACTTCGTGGTAAAAAGAGAAAGTAAGAGAAGCAGAGTGGTGAGAATGACATGAAATCACTGTAGTACTGAGAGAGTTATTTCTGTGAACAGATAAACACATGCACACAAAATCAATTTGTGGGGAAAAAGCAGGCATCTACATACAATATGAATTCTGTAGGAATGTGACCTGTATTAACATGATATGTCAACAAAAATCTGAATGATTATATAAAGTGCATAGAAGAATGCATAGGTCTACTTTGATAACATTCACAAGCCAAAAGTGTAGAACTGACATTGTTTCTACTTTGTTACCTGTGGCAAAAACAGCTTTCTTGGAGAGGGTTTGGTAGTCTATGATGGAGAACTGGGGCAGTTCAATGTTTTCTACCCCAGTAACTGAGCCTCCATTGCTTCCTCCCTGCCAATAGAACTCGATGTCATCAGTTGTGTATCCATCTGAGAAAGGCAGGGGGACACATGAGTGTAAACATTAGGGCACAGTGTAGAATATATGTCTGACCCTTTCCAACCCCACCCGAAGTTCCAACAGGAGAAAAAGAACAGTGCAGAGAGCACTGTATGGAATGTTAGTTAAACAATTTATGCTATTTTTTAATCCATTCCAATTGCAGTAGTAAATTTTTTTTAAGTCACTTTACCCAGGAAATGTCACAACGATGTCCTTGAGATAAGTGACTACTGAGAATCATTAGTGGGAGTCTTCTAAAACAGAAGTGAGTCATTCAAGTCATCTCTCTGTTCATTTTTGCTGCATATCTTCTTATTTCCCACAAGCTGAATTGGTGCAAAAATAAATCTAAGTCTAAGCTTGAACTAGAGTGAAAGAGGCCCCTGTTGCCCTGTCATTAATTAGACCAAATTAATTGGGTCAGCTAGTCTCTTCAAATTCTCCATCTTATCTAAAGCCAGATGTAGGATTGACAGTAGGATTTGAGGGTATTAGCAACTATTGAATGGTGGTGGTTAATAAAATTCATTATAATTTATAATTTTATACCCTGATTTCTCAGCCATCCAGGTCATGATATTTCCACTTCCTTAAAAGGCCATGACTAAAAAGAGGAGGTGATCTTTTGAGTGGCATGGGAGTATGAAAAAAATGCATATAAAACTTATAGACTTATAAACTCCAAAGAGGTTATATACCTTCACTTTAATCACTGAATACCTTTTGAATAAGAAATCCAGTTGGAATAAATGGTGTTTTAGGAAATCAGTTTAATTTACAACACATGAGAAGACCAACAAATTATGACTTCAATGCAAAGTGTCTTCAACTAAAGTTTTTTTCCACTTCCTACAGAGTAGGTGGTGAGATTTGTAGAACAGGGGCTTTTGAGGGCTTTAAAAGCTAGACTGAAGTTAACAACCTTAGTGTGGCTCATAGGTCTATGTAATTAGACTTTGGTATAAATGTTTTCCAGAATAATTAGATCTAAGTGCTATCTTGAATACTGTGGACCAGAAGCTTTATTTAAAAATGAAATAGAAATTAAATAGATGGAGAGGGCATCATGACCTATCTAGAACTGTTTTAAACTTGATTACCTCATAAGTTTTTCCATATGTGACAGTGTCTCCTAATGTCATTAGGTCAGTTCACTCTTTTAATAAACCTATTTTAGCCATCACTGCCTGGATGTAACTTGTTTTAAATAGCATAAAATTGAAGTACTGAACATTCGGGGCAGCATGTAGCTTAATTGGTAGGGCAGTTGTCTTTTAACATCAGGGTTTGCAGGTTTCGTTTCCCAGTCCTCCTGTGGCTACATGCCGAGGTGTCCTTGGACAAGACACAGAAACAGCGTTGTAGTGCTGTTCTATAAATGCAGCTGTCCAAACAACAATTTCACCAAGGGGATTAATAAAGTATCAATTATTATTTAATTTACTCAGAGAGTGGAGCAAACTGGCCCCATCGAGATTCGCAAAAACTTATTAAGTGTTTCTTGTACTCATATTAAAATTTTAGAGTTTATGTGCAGAGAGTCATTATAATAGTCTTTTCAAGTCATGTTATTCCTCTCATATGTAGCGAGAGAGACCTTAAGTTATAGTAAATTGTACGTTTGGCACATTTGCATAATATAACATTATAAATAAATAAATACATCTAAAACTCTTTAACGTTGAAACAACTTCTTCTTTATCTTCTTTTGGCTGCTCCCACAGGAGATCATCCATCTCTGTCTTACTTTCACACCAACTTCTCTCATGTCCTCCTTCACCACATCCCTGAACCTCCTCTTTGGCCTCCCTTTTCTCCTGTCTGGCAGCTTCATCCTCAGCACTCTCCCAGTATACTCCGCATCTCGCTTCTGTGCATGCCCAAACTAAGTCTCAGGTCTCTCATTATGTCTCTGAACTGTCCTACCTGTGCTGTTCCTCTAATAAACTCATTCCTAATCCTGGCCATCCTCATCACTCCCAAAGAAAATCTCAGCATCTTCAACTCTGCCACCTCCAGCTCTGCCTCCTGTCGTTCTGTCAGTGCCACTGTCCCCTGTCCATACAACAAAGCTAGTCTCATTACTGTCTTGTGAGCCTTTCCTTTCTCTCTTGCAGATACCCTCTGACACTCTTCTCCACCTTCTGTCATTCCCTCATTCTCATTGTCTACAGTATCTTCATCTCACTGCTTAAGTGCATACTTTTACTGCAGATCACAATGTTGCAACCTCATAGGAGATTCCTGTCTGATCTCATACATCAGCCTGTCAATCACTAATTGCAAATAAGGAGGGACTGAGAATTGATTGTTGATGCAAACCCAACCTTCAACTCAAGCGAGTCAGTATTTTCTACTGCTCACTTCACCACTGTCACTATATGATATCACAGATATCATGTACCCTCACAAAGTCTTACTCACATACCACTCCAGACTACATCATGCAGTACCACAGCCCCTCTCTTGACACTCTGTCATATGCTTTCTCTAAATCCACAAACCCTTCTGGCCTTTCCTGTACTTCTCCATCAGCATCCTGAGAGCAAACATTACATCTGTGGTGCTCTTTCTTGGCACTAAACCATACTGCTGCTCAATTTATCACCACATCTCCTCTGAACCAAGCTTCCACTTCTCTTTCCCATAGTTTCATGGTGTGGCTGATCAACGTTATGCATCTCACTGAAACATACATTTTTTTCCAACAATCCTGCCCACCCACCCCAATTTATTCTTGACACACAAGGTCATGTTACAGACTGCATTAACAATGCTCATTAGTGTTTCATTCTGATGAGCTTATGTGAAATGAGAGAAGATGAAAACAGAACAGGTTCAGAAAAGTGCACCAAAATCTGTCACAAGAATTAAAATTTTCTCTGTAGGTTCAAGCATTTTGATGATGCATGGTGACTGCACATCACCAAAACTGTCCAGAGGATGAGCTACCTGTGATTCACTCTGACACAGTACAAAATAACCATTAATAAAATTAAAACAAGAGTGTTTCTTTAGTCCTTATCAAACAAACAAAATGTAAAAAAAGACCTCAAGAATATTTTGTACTTGAGGCACAACCTTCTGTTATTTCTGGCTATTAATGCAAAGAAATACAGACACAAATTCTGTGTAACTTACAGCTCTCAATCTCCAAGGTGCAGTTCTGCTCATCAAGTGGGTATCTGCGCAGGTCCATCATACAGGCAGCAGTTGTAGTGATCCTAAAAGATAAAAATTTTCACACACTGTCAAATACTGATGCGTGAGGGGAAATCCCTGGTAAACATACTGTGTCCTTACCTTACTGTATTCATATACACAATCCAGCAAAGTCAGTTCACAGCATAAAGCAATCAGCATTCAAATTTCAAAAGCAGGAAATGTTTCATTTTCTGATGCCTTGGGGAAACACTGGATTTTTTAAAAGAATGAACCTGTCATACACACATTGCATCCCAGAGCACACTTCCTATATACTCAGCCTTCAGACAAATCCTTCTACGGCTCTGCTAGAAATGAACAGATTCTTTCTCATAATTGCTTTTGCATTACTGACTCATGACTGTACAAGGCAACGCTGCTGTAACTGTTACTCAGGGAGAAATGTTTCTCTGCTTCATCAAGCCCGGCCGATGTCCCGCCCCCGAAAGCCATATACCCCACTGTGATTGGTAGGTTCGTTCAGCTCCGCACACAACACTAAAGTGCCATACATATCAAACTCGCGGGCCGCACTAACATTAAACTTTCATATTAAGGCGGGGGCCACAAACTATTGTCCTGCGGGCCGCAATTGGCCTGCGGGCCGCGAGTTTGAGACCCCTGGTTTAGAGTTAATGTTAGAGTTAATGAGTGAGATTAACTCAGCATGATCTACAGGGAGGAAGTGGTCTAAGTAACACTGAGGTCTGATAAAAAAATCAAGTCCATTCATTTCAGCTGCAGGGATGATCTGATAATTTTTTTCTCTAATGGTAAAGAGTTTATTAGTAAAGAAATTCATAGAGTCATTGCTACTGAGAGTTAAGGGAATACTGGGCTCAACAAAGCTATGACTCTTTGTCAGCCTGGCTACAGTGCTGAAAAAAAACCTAGGGTTATTTTTATTTTCCTCTATTAATGATGAATAATATGCAGATCTTACTGCACAAAAGGCTTCTTCATGTATTATTAAACTATCTTTCCAGACTAATAGAGATTCATCTGAATTAGTGGAACACCACCTCCTTTCCAGCTTTCACAATGTCTTTTTTAAGCTACGGATTTGTGCATTATACCACGGAGCTAACCTCTTCTGATTCACTACGTCCTTTTTCAGAGGGGCAACAGTATCGAGTACTGTTCGCAGTGAAGCTGCAGCATCATCTACAGGATAATCTACTTGAATTTGAGTAAACTTCAGAACTCTCTCTGTGTTGGTCCATGGCACTGAAGTAGTAGATGATGGAATCAAATTCTTGAATTTGGTAACAGCTTTCTTCAGATAGACATCTACTGTAGTGGAATTTCTTCCTGGGCGCTAAAAAGTCTGTAATAAAAAATTCAATTGTTATTAAAAAAATGTCAGATAAAACAGGACTTTGGGGAAATACTGTTAAATGTTCAATTTCAATGCCATAAGTCAGAACAAGTTGGAGGTTATGATTAAGACAGTGAGTGGGTTTATTTACATTTTGGGTGAAACAATCGCGTCTAATAATGAATTAAAGTGTTAAGACAGTTACTGTCAACATCCACATGGATGTTACAGTCACCCACTATAGGAACTGTACTAGAAGAAGAAGAAGAACTATTTCAGACAAAAAGTCAGAAAATTCTGTTAAAAACTCAGAGTAAGGGACAGGAGGA
>OMLM01020620.1:111492-122983 GCA_900302695.1 Helostoma temminkii | reverse complement strand
CACACACACACACACACACACACACACACACACACACACACAAACACACACACACACTTTCAGCCTGTCACAATGACACTTAAATTAAATTCTAGGATTGTGAAATGTTTTTTTAATGAGGCGTGGAAAAAGTGATAAAGTGAAAGTGTTTCTGAGCTGCAGGCATGTGTTCGTTGGAAGGATACAAAAGTCTAGAAATTCCCAGAGGTTGTGGACAACTCATGCTTTCATTCTCACAGTGACTGTCACACTCAGGTTGTTTCAAACCTGAGAGAAATGAAAGTAAGAATGAGCCAGGTGACATACAGGTTTGCTGGTTTACAGACAGCACTGTGCTGTGGGGCTCTGTGGCGCAATGGATAGCGCATTGGACTTCTAGATGAACACTGTTGAAGGCATTCAAAGGTTGTGGGTTCGAGTCCCACCAGAGTCGAGCTATATTGGAGAAAATTAAGTTGGATGAGTTAAAAAGTTCTAAACATCGAGACCCAGTTGGTTGTGGTGTGAGGTTGATTCTACTGAAGTCAGACCTGAACCATCAGTGGTCACTTCCTTAGAAGTATGTGAAAGTTGAGACTTTTCACACTGTAGCAAACATTCAATGCAGACTTTCTGCTGAGATCCGATATTTTGTGTCTGTTCACACTGTTGTTTCAATGTGACATATATCAGACTCCGGTGTGAACAAGTATGTCGTGTACACAGAAGTAAACACGGACACGGTTGAAGTCAGCCTTCACAATTTTGAAGCTGCTGTGCAGTGGAAGAAGACAAACTGATGAGCAAAAGATAACGAGAAGAAGGATGTGGAAAAACAGCGGCCTTTGGTTGAGTGATGGCTGCCATGTTCTGGACAAAAAAATAGGAATTGGGCCACTTTTGCAGTCTGAACATGGCCTGAGTTGACAGGAGAATGTGTGTATCTTTATGAAAACTCTGAACAAATCAGTTTATTTATGTGGTGCCAAATCACAACAAAAGCTTAAAAGAAAAACTCCCTTTAACAGAAGGAAATTCCAACTCAGAGTGGGCGGCCATCTGCCTCAACCAATTGCCTTGTGTGGAAAAGGTGAGACACATGCACACAAACATTTTTTTTAGAGTGAGTAAATTGGCAGCGCAGGTGGAGAGGTGGTGAAGTGAAGGCAGATTTGCTAATGATGGTGTTATTAGTGTTACAGTGCGCACTGACATCACCTGATTTGCTTCCTCTGGCAGCTGCAGAGAAGAAGTAAAAACTCATTTGTCATAAGCAAGACGTTAAAATCCAGGAAGAAATCCATGAAAATAATCAGATGAGCTAAGTGGAGCGTGTCAGGACAGTCGACATAGTCGGACTGCAGCCAGAATTCTCTGCTATCTGTTGAGCAATGTGTGTGTTTTCATGAAACACTTTTTCCACTGTCACCTCACAGTGACAGGTTTAACCAGGAAGAGATTCAAGCTCTGTTTGATCTGAAGTCAGACAGTTTGTTCATTAGTTGACGTGGGCACATGGAAAAATCACATACTACTACTAAAGGCTGCACTCAAGCATCCGTTTTCAGTAGAGTTTCAGGAGAGTGATGTTGGCTCACCATGAAACCTGCTTCCTGTTTCTTATAGCCAGAATGTTGGGGGTTGAACTTCAGCTTGGTGTTTTTAGCACCGTGCTCTGACAGTGTTTGTTTCAGGTCCACACAATAGATGTACTGAGACTGATGGCAGCAGTCGTCGTAATGTTTGTGTCTGTGGAGCAAAACCGGTTCTGTTATCACTGTAATACTGACATCACCTGAGCTCAGTTTCCATTTTGCAACTGCAACAAGTTCAAAACTTGTTATTAGTAAAAGGTCGACAGCTGCAGCACAATCAAACTCATGCACATAAAAGTCACAATCGTGCAGGTTTACTGTCAACTGTCAGTGTGGTGTGAGGTCTGACATGAGCTACAGTGCTGGGAAAAGAGTTTGGCCACTTCCTGGTTTCTTTTTTTTTTTTTTTTGCATATTTGTCAAAACTGCCATAACTGTCAGAACTGCCTGGTCCTATGTGGGAAAAGAAGCAGAACAACATCTAAAAACTGCAGGCCTCACTGCCTCAGTTAGGCTCAGTGTTCAGGATTCAACAATAAGAAAGAGACTGAACTAACTCAAATGTACTCTACTTGTCAGCCACTGGTAACTCCTGAACTTCAGAGTGGTTCACAACAGGATTATGGTCCTGGTCATTTTGTCCAAACCAAGGAACTAAAAGAAGGAGACTGTTACTCGGCCGCAGCAGAAAGTGATTACAACCATCAGGAACACGTTTGAATTGGCTTATGTAGACTCAATAAAGAGGGAGAAGATACTGTCAGGACAGGTTTGGGAGGGACGGTTCTGAAATAACAGATCTTTGCACTAAACCTATTATGTTAATGATTTTTTTTCATAACAAGAAAATACTGGGATGAGATAATCACAGGACCACAGGACACGTTTATGTTGGTGTGAAAACTCAGTTACTTCTATTACTGCGTCCAGTTTGTTTTCATGTGTCAGGCAGCACGAGAACAAACTTCACAGCATATATGGATGTGTTTGTTCTGCATCACTTGTCTAACAATCTGTGGTGTGTGTATATATTCGTGTGCCTGGCAGCGCCCCAAACCTGGCAGCTACCTGGTTACTGTGGCAACCGCAGGGCCTGTAGTGTCAGGTCCCTCCACTTGAACTGCAACATTGTTCCCTGCCTGTGGTTTCTAATCACATCTGAGCAGATTACAGAGGAGCTGCATGTAATGTGTGTGTGTGTGTGTGTGTGTGTGTGTGTGTTAATGGTTTATAGTAAATACCACCTTTAGTTCACCAGAGCAGAGCCGCTGACTGATGCTGTCATGCTGTGTCTATTGTCTATGATCACTTCTTGTCAAGTGTTCAGCTACACTCTGGATCTGGAGATCTTCTCAAGCTATTGTTGTAGTTGTTGTTGTTGTTCTCCTTGGGGTTTCTCCATTTTGCTCCACTGATGAACAGAGAACAGTGGTAGTGATGAGCTGCAGACAGCGAGGAGAGAGGTGCATGACAAGCAGAAAGGTGTTGTTGTTCAGGGAGATGGAGGATTTTAATGGAGGGAATGTGTCCTGAGATTAGAGACGTGTTGACAAGGTGGATTAGGAGGAGGAGGAGGTCAGAAGACACGGGCTGTAGAACTGTGGTTAAGGGTCAAGGGAGCAGGTGGTGCGGCATGTTGGATTTTAAGCTCTAGGACCTCACAAGGAGAGATGGGAGAAACAGGAGGCCAAGGGAAAAAGAGAGAGAAAGGTTTTCAGACAGTGCAAATGTCCTTTGCAAAGAGTAGTCCGGTTCTGTGCTTCTTCTCTTTATACTCATCTTCTCTCTAGCTTCATCCCTCAGCACGCAGTGAATCAGACGATCAAGGTGAACATGGAACCAAATAGTTTGTGCTGTTGTCACGACCTGGTTACCAGTTTATCCCTGTTTATCTTTTTTCCTCATTCTTTTCCTCCTTTTCTGTTTGCCTGACCACGCCCCCTCAGCCTCAGTCCTGACACTCACCTTCCACACACTCACTCTGTTCACCTGGCCACACCCCCCAGTTCTCACACACACACTCTGCCACTCACTAATCAGCTGAATCATGCACACCTGTTCACTTCCTCTCTGTAATTATCCGTCTCTCTGGGATAATTATCATAATTATAAGACTAATTAGCCTTTGGGTAATTAGTGCGAACTGTTTCACCTGGTTGCTGTCCTTTATAACCTGCTCACCCACACACCAGTTGTTGGTTCGTCTGTATACACACCCTGTTGTTATTTCCTGCTACACTAAGCTCTATTTTGGATAACTGTTTAAATTTATACTTGAGTTTTTTCTCTGGAGCTGATCTCAGTTTTCTGCTTGGTCGTCTACCACCACCTTCCCCTGTCTCCAGTCTTCACTGTCCGGCTCCTGTCTTCAGTCCTCACTCGTTGGTTCCTGTTTCCACCTATCACTCGCCTGTTCCGGACTCCAGTCTTCACCTGCCTGCTTCAGATCACTCATTTACCAGTTCCGGGTTCCAGCCCTGCCTGCTCCCAGTCACAGTCATGACACACCTGCACCTGGTTCCAGTCTGACCCCAGCCTTCACCCGCTCCTGGTTTCTGCCGCTCCTGCACTTATTAATTTCAGTGCAGTGTAAAGACACTATAGGATCAAATCAATTCGCAATTTCACTTAGTCAACAGTCTCCAAAGACAAGACAACATGTAACCCCCACTTTGGGTGAAGTGTACTGTGTTTATGATGATGAATACATGTGTAGTCACACTGTAGGATCAATGTTGGAAATAGCATTTATTTAAAAATGGCCTTTTCTCTCTAAAGTCACTTAAAACTGACTGTGAAGTTCCATTTCTTAATGAGTTTGCTTGGAAGGAGGAAGTTAGTTTCAGGAAAACAATGCTGGACTTGGTCAAGTCCAATCAAAGCATTTAGCGAATCCAGTGTCCAAGTCTGAGTACAAGTCAAGTCCGAGTCAAGAGAGAAACAGACCTAAGTACTCCAGTACTACAGCCCTGGTGCACACCATGCCAACCAGAAATACTGAGCCCTGCTGAGTGCAGCAGAATGACAGAGATGATCTATGGGCAAAGCTTTCACCTACTGAAGAGAAGTGTCAACAGCTGATAAAGTGTATACACAAGTCAGAATGCTGGATGGATGATGGACACATTATAACTGAGGTCTGGACTGTGCAGCTGCAAGTGTCAGGACGAGGGGCCAGTCGAAACTTGTCTGAGGTGCCAGAACTGAGACCAGCTGCAAGTTAATACTTTATCATTACATAAATAAATATAAAAATATGATGAACATTTCTGTTGCCGTTGTTAATTCATAATACATTTCCTACATTCATTGTGTTTATGATAATTGTTCTCTGTAGTTTTGATTAATGGTTAAAAAATGTAAAAATCAATCGTACAGAAGTACAAATAATTAAAATTCTGTGGTAGAACTTGCCACAAACAGTCACCAGCTCCACTGCAGCAGTTGGGATTAAAAGCCTTGCTTAAGGGCTTAAGCTTGCTTCTCTAACCTTTAGTCCACCACTGCACCAGGAGTTTTAAACAGTGTCGATACAAAGCGCATACTAACTAAAATGACACAATAATAACATCCC
This sequence comes from Helostoma temminkii, assembly GCA_900302695.1. Classification (NCBI taxonomy): domain Eukaryota; kingdom Metazoa; phylum Chordata; class Actinopteri; order Anabantiformes; family Helostomatidae; genus Helostoma; species Helostoma temminkii. Next base: position 117,835 of record OMLM01020620.1, on the reverse strand, counting down.
ATCAAAAGGCACTTCTACTTTTTTCTCACAGTTCATGGTTGCATCTCCTGGTCAGTGTGAACACAAATCGTACGAGCTGGGCACGAACCGGACATTTTGTTCATGTGGAGCGACCAAACCGAAGGTAAAGACCGAAGGTGACCTGAGATGTGCGCCTGGCATGGTTTGCCAGCTTTGTTGATGCCATGTGTTTGCTCAGACTGATGACTAACAACAGCAATTATCTGACTGTGTGGTTTAGTCAGACAGTGGAAGAGGTCAGACGACTGGGCACTCAAGACAAACACGCACACACTAAAGTATTTTCCATCTCAGCAGTTTAATATTTCTCAGGCTCTCTATAGAAAACAAACTCCGCTTTCTCTCCTTTCTATCTTTAGCTCTATTTGGATTTATTTCTGTCATGGTCAGTGATTTTGATCCTATCCTGAGCTGATATGTGTAAGATTTTTCATCTTTATCAGGACTTACAGCCTGACCCACATGCCATTGTACTGCAAACTGGAGAAAAGTTGTGTTTTAATTAAACAGAGAATGAACAGAAAAACATCTTAGAGCTGCCGAAATCCATTGTACCCCCTAATCCTGACCCCTAATACAAAGTCTGGGTGGTGTTGGAGTGTGATCTAACTCTCTGCACAGCAGCCCCGGCGCCTCCTTTGTGTTGGTTTCAGTTTTAGTTGGACCTTTTTTTGTTTCTACAAACAATTTAGATTTTTAGAGGCTTATAGTTTCCTACTTCAGACTGAAAGAGGCCAACAGGAGGTTATAGCTTTATCCTGGTTGTATTTATTTCTGAAAAAGAGTTGTGACCCAGTCCACATTATTAGAGGTTCTATACAGTTTTTGTTTTCCAAACTTTTTATGAAAATGCATGACCATGCCAGAGGAAGTACATGGATGTTACTTTTAGCTGGGGGAGGCTAACAGGAGGTTGTAGCACAGTTCTGATTTGAAACACTCCCACATTTTCAGGCTGATCGACAGGTGTGTGGGTTTCTAACATCCTTTGTCTCTGAGCAAACAGAGCTCGATCTGTTGTTCTTCTGATGCCTTGGTCGCTTATTTGGATACAAGTTACTTTGGAAACCTTTAGTCCAGTCGTGTTCTGATGCTGAGAAAGCCCCTCTCTGCTTAGAATAACAGTTTGACTTGGATAAAACTCATGAAGATCTGACCTTTTGTACACATGACGTGGTCAGTACCACAAATTGCTTAGATTTGATTTATGACCTAGAAATAGTCCAGAATCTGAAATATTTCTCTTCAGAACTTCACATGAAAATATGTATGTGACTTCTGCAGCCTGCTATTATTCATACGCTACCATTATTTCATTAAGTTATCGTTACCTGATTAAAACAACCCAAAACTCTAGTTTGACTGATATTCCCTGTAGAACAAAATGATTTGTAAAAATGGCAATATCTGTTTTCTCTAATGAAGTCCTCATGTGTCGATGTGTGCTGAAGGAGGAAATGTGACTGACCTTGAGTCAGAAATTGAAAGCAGTTGTAGAGTGGTGTGTTTTTGTGTGTGTGGGTGTGTGTGTGTGTGTGTGTGTGCCTCATGGTGGAACAGGTGGTATAATCTGACGCCCCACCCATGGCACCCTAAGGCCTCCCACCTACACCCCTCCAGTCTATGGACTCAGGAATTTCTCACTCTATTGTCCTGAGTGGTAGACACTGAGAGTCATACATATAAGCACATATAAGCATATATGAATCTCTTCACTCACGCTGAAATCTACTGCAGCTACTCTGACCTATCTGCCAGTAAAATGCGGAGGGGGGTATTACAATGAAGCTGGTTTTGTATGTTTTAAGCAGCACGTGCAGAACTGGGGACATTTGTGCTTCTGGGAGCTCTGGACTGGCTACCATTACACCATACTCTGTAATAGACGAAGCAGGAGATTTATTCAATTTGAAGAAAGCAAAACAAGTCTGTCAGTTACATTTAATTTATATTTTTAATAATTTATCTTTTATTTCTCTATATACAAAAACATTTAAATGTCACTTCTCATTCAGGAGAAATTAACATTTAACATGTGCTATCTAGAAGTAACAGTCAGCTTATTATAAATTAATCTCCCTTTAGAGGGATGTACAAGGTGAAACTGTCACAGTGTATGTGCATGTGAGGGATAGTGGCAGGGTTCGTGTCAATTCGGGCTCTTCTGCATTGTCAGGTGGGCGATAACCAATTGGTACATGCCTGCAGGCAGACAATGGGCTGTGAAAGAAACTAGGACACCCATCACCAGGAAGTAAATAACTCCTGCTCAGCTCATGATGACTACTTTGGAAATTAACTTCTATGCACTTAAGTGGTGATGAATGGATGCAGATGGTCTGTGTTGGGGATGTGGGTGGCGTTGTCCCACAGGTCAAAGGTCATGTTGTTAAAACCCTTCCTGTTAGCAGCACTTTGCATCGGTCCATCCCAGGTCAGGCATCTGCAGGTTGGTGTCACAGGATGGGAGCGGCTGAGCAGAGATAAATGAAACAAACTACAAGGATGAGGTTTCTCTGTATCAATTATGAGGCTGTTTGCTACTGGGTTGGACCAATATAATCTAATGGGCTGGTCTGACATGCACAGCTCTCTGTTTGACATGCTTTTGACTTTATCCTCTGACCCTGACTGTCTGTTTATCTCTAGGTGTTAGTTTCTGCTCCTCCTCTATCGTCCTTGAGTTTCGACTTCAGTGTCCTGGTGCTCAGACTGTGTGAACAGCTGTGCAGCAGAGACAAACTACTGTCAGTGGGCACCACATTAGCAAAGGGTGGCATGCAGCTCGTCATCTCTCAACCCCAGAGTTACTGGTTGTTGCATGGTGAGGTGACTCTGGGCAAGACGCTGAAACCCTGTAGTCGCGCCATTATCTATATGTTTAAAAGCAACAATTTCCTGCACTTGTAAGTTGCTTTGAATAAAAGTGACAAAATGTCATGTGACTGAGACATCTTTGATAATGGAGAAGCTGTGATTTTGAATAATTTAATCGTTTTTAACTCACAGTTTCTGTGCTTAAGCTGATATTTCAAGGCTCTCTGTTTCACTTTATGGCTGTTCCACAGCAGAAGTGTTCCTCTGATTATTGCCTACTCAGCCACCCCATATTTTCAGTCCATGTTACTTTAGTATCATGACCATAAATCTGGTTAAATCCCACTGATGGAGATAAAATGAAAAACTGACCACAGAGCTGGATGTGAGGACGACTTCATTTTTCCTTCCCCACCCTCATCCCTCTCTTCTTGCTAGTGCTGGACTGAGCCACCTTGTGGCCCCAGAATGCAACTGTGGCACATTTTAAATATTTTTCAGTGGGGCTGAGGATTATCTATTCAGGGGAGTCTCCGCACTGAGCAGCAAAGGAACAGATGGTCGTCTTTTTGCAGAATTTAGCCTACAATAAGAAGATGTTGTTTTTGCTGACAGTGCACATTCAGTTACACAAGTTACATATATAATATATAAACCTCCCCTTGCTTGGTGGTTTCTCACCCTCATTGATTACAGTAGAAAACTAAATGCAATATTTAGTTCTGCTATGTCTTAAACCTACCTAAAGTTAAATTATGCTCCTGATCAAACATTAATCCTCATATTGTTTACAATTCTGAGTGCTGATATTCCCTTTAAACTCAGTTTGTGTGTGTACCCAGTACATATTAAGGTTTAAAGGTGATCAATTTCACAGTTTTGTTTTTGATTGTTGTTATTTTAACTAACTGTGACTAACTGTGTAAAGTAAATGTTGTTTCGTTGATGGGTCGTGTGGGTGGAAACTGGGACCTTTCTGAAGGTTTAAAACTCAAATCAACATCAAAGCGTTTTCTTTTGTGGCCTCATGTCCTCCAAAAGGAGAGCACTCTGCTTTAAGGCTATGTCTAGACAAACTTATCTGGGAAACGCTGGGATTAAGTTATGATCCAGCTGAACATGTAGGATTACTCAGTTTATTGCATATACAGCATGAGGTGTGGCTTAAAGCTTTTGTTGTATCACAACTGCGCAGGAGATCTGTCACTGTCTATAGGGTCACTGCATTCACTGTATTTTATTGCTAGAGGACCCATTAATATTCATACAAGGTCTGTGTGCTGGATTATAAAATGAAACAACTGAATGTGTTTTTTGTGTTTGACAATGAGTCATCTTAAGCAGTTGAATTCGTTTTAAAACTTTTGTTTAGTTTAAACTTTTTGTTAAATCATTATTCAACCAAGTAAAAGACTGGCAGATATTAAATTTAACTTTCCAGTAGTTAGGTATGTTTCAATTGTTCATTCTCCATTACCTATTCAACATGCTTCCTAATCTAATATTATGTCATTGTTATTTTGTGAAACTTCCTGACTCATCACTGACCATAAGAGAAATCTGATGTAAATATTTGTGTTGATATGAGGGTAAGTGGTTCTCGAATGTGACTCGAAGACAAATTTTATCCTTAGAGCTAATTTCCATTGTGTCCCTCATGCCGCAGGAAGTGATGCTAAAGGCAGGAAGTGGAGCTGTGAAAGCTAAAGAGGTTTGCAAACACGTTTGGTTTCAGTGGTGTGACGGGCATCAGGAAGGAAGCTTGTAGTGCTGCTACTGGAAGAGCAAGTCTCGGTTTATTTTCACTCTCTGTCTCTCTGTCTCTCAGGTTTAGGGGAAAAGAAAGGGTGGAGGAGGGCATTGCAGGGATGTCCTCTGAAAAATGTGTGACAAGGATTTATAGAAACTGGATGTGATTCACTTGTCATCTGTGTTTGTCTGGGGCTTTGAGGAATAGATTAATTGAGCCAGACTGGAGACTCTAGAGAAGTGAATCAGTGGTAATTTGTGCCAAATGTAACACCTGAACATCCGCTACTCTCTGTGTTAGACTTGGGACATTTCTTTGTTTCTTTATCTCCAACACATGGTCTCTCTAATCAGCTCTTTGCTGTGTGAAGGCTGCAGCAGTGTCTGAAAGAAAACAGAAGTTCATGTTTGGAGATGAGACTGTTTCATCATGAACAGGAAGTTAGGACTTAAACTGACCTGAGGGTTTTGATAAGAGGCTTAAAAATATTTCTTTTGACTAACTACACAAATAAATGTGTCAGTGGTGAAAATGGCTGTAATAAGCTGGAAAGTTCTTATATCATGGTCATAAGACTTGTAGATGTGGCAAATCAGCATGTCCAGTCAAGAGCTTTGTGTTTCTATTGCTGAAGTCCACGCCACGTGTGTGTGTGTGTGTGTGTGAGTTCGTGTGCTCAGTGAGTCATTCTCTCCAGTACCCTACCCAACCGAATGTCCTCTCCAACAGCCAGAGCTTGAGCTCCAACTCCTAACCTGTCTATGTCTCAGCAGATTCAGTCCTCATTCAGACTCGTAGTTGTTTTCTGTCAGAGCTACTGCATCCTGCAGGAGAATGAACAAGGCAGCTGCAAGACAGAAAGGGGGATTACGGTAAAATGCAGTGTGGGGTGAGGTGGGCACACTGGTGGTCTTTTACTGAATATCAATATACCATTCTTAGAAAACACGGTAAATGTTCCTGCTTGACCGTATTTATAAAAGAGCAAAAATCTTCAGTGAACTTGTATCTGTGCAGAGCTGCTTGACCAAACCGATGCTTGTTTTAGTAATGTATACTTATCATTCTGCAAACCATGTGTCTGTGCTTTAGCAATTTCAATGTCTTTTAGCCCTTAGTTGGTTTCTACTAGTGTGAGTATGACCCTAGAAACTTGCATGAGTTGTGTGACTTATTGCAGTTGTCAAAAATATGTTATTCCACGCAGTGCAGATTTTTAAATCAATCTTCACATAAACTACATTCCCAGTCAGGGCAGTGCACACTCAAACAAATGAGTGCAGACTGTGATCAATTCCTCGACCAAAACAAGCTTCCAGAATCAAATTAGTTAATTTCATATTATACTGTAACGAATGGGAGCTATTGGCTGTGCTGAGTGAAATATACCTATAAAACTAAATCTCAAAAGCAACTGCAAAATGATTCTGGTGTTGTGAACGTCTGGGTCCTGTGGCTTATCAGCTCAAACGTGGCATGGCGTTGTGCGGTTAGAAGAGACGTAGCGTGTGCCTGAGCGAAGGCTGCAGTTCAAACTCAGTACTATACTACTTTATGTTGAAATGTCAAGTTTCAGTTTACATGTGCAGCAGAGTTACTGCATGTCTATGCTGACCTGACCGGTCAGCTGTTTCCCTCTCTCGTGCCAGTTGTCCAGCCAGACAAAGAGGACTCCTGTCATGCAGAGAGGGGGAATTTACGGCTCTGACTGGAATCCATGAAGGCTGGGGCCACCGCCTTCCCCCCTCCCCCCTC
>OMLM01020620.1:92405-111472 GCA_900302695.1 Helostoma temminkii | reverse complement strand
AAGTTTCCCACAATCCCTTCATGAAGTGCCATAGGATCCTCTGTGTCAACAGGCCATCTAACACAGGCAGTGTGAGATGCATTGTACGGTCACTCAAATATCTACATCTCATTCCCTAGTACATAAATATATCCAAACCTCTCGGTCACTGATTGACGACAATCAATCACTTTTTAACCTGGAGGATATGTGAACATACTTTCAGATAAACTCAAAACCATTGGCTCCTCACTCTGACTTGACTGACTGTGACGCTTACGGCGTTCACCGGACATATTTCACGTTATCAGAACCAGGCAGCAATAATCAGCTTCATTTGAAACGAGGACAGAAACAAAGTTACTCTTTATATTAGATCAGCTGAGAGCAGGCGATACTGTAGCTTGGCAAGACTTTGACATTGTTTCTTTTTGGCTCTTTGTGGTATGAAAGACCAGCCAACCACCTTCATTAAATACAGCTGTATCAAGTGAAGGGATAGTGTGGCTTCCAACAGAGAAAAGACTGTTGAGGCTTAAAGTAAACGATGTAGAAAAGATCTGGCAACTCCACTTCTCAAACTAAGAGTATGTGTGTTTAAAGGAGGGTGACATTTACTGAGAGGACAGACTCGGTAACTTGAGGGAAGTGGAGTGAAACAGAGGAGATATGAAAGAATAAGGTGGCAGACCTGAAGCCTAGATGGGAGTAAAGTGGGAATAAATTGGAGTGACCATAATTAATAGAAGCATACCAATGCACACGCCCTGTTAGGTGGCCTAGAATGGTATGAGGGATGGCAGACGATGGCCAAGCACCACTCCCCTCATCTACGCAGTCTTGGCGGCAAAGCGGAAATCACATTCCACCCAGACAAGACCACTTGCCGAGCCAGGCCAGTGGAGGGACCTGGGAGCCGGGGGGTGCGGTCAAGCAAGTTAATAGGATGATGGTTGTTTATGGGCTTGGCCTACAAGGCGCCAGGCTGTGTGTGTGATTATGTAATGATCTTGAAGTCTCTGGATGCTCCCTGCTCATCTCCAGCCGGCCCTCAAGGGAAAAAGATTGGGGTGTGTCGACTCACATCACAGCCACATTGGGGCTTACTCACTGAATGACGGGGACGTACCCAAGGCCCGAGGCTGTGTGTCAGTAAATAAGGCTGACCCAGAGACACAGCGGATAGGGTTGTTAATAAAAGGCTTATGGGCAAAATGGATACAGTTACAGCTCTTTCCTGTTTTTTAAATTCAGCATTTTAAAATAAGCTTACCCACCTGCCCAGATTTGACACATGACACGTCAGATGTACAAATCTTCTCTCTGCTCTATTCGGTCTTGGCCAACCAGCAGTAATCAATAATAAAAGACCCAGTTTTGCCGTCCTGACAGGCAGATTGATTTGTAGCGTGAGCATGTTTCTGTATGCAATCAGGGATAAAATGCAGGCGAAACCCAACGCAGGACGAGAGCACTAACATTGAATCATTCTTCCCACACGAAAGTGTTGGGACGCAGACTGATTTATCCCTCCATCTGCTGGAATAGAAAACACATGGAGTGCAAAAAGAGAGCCCACAGAGATAGATTCTCATGAGAGGTCAGAGAGGATAGAAAGTGTCCAGCTGCGACAGCGCTCACACATTTTGACTGCCCCAGAATCAAGCGCAGTGAAATCCAGTATACACCTCATTACTCTCCATTTTCTCAGAGACCATCATCTTCCACTTTAAGACCAGGATACTCCTGCTAAATCTTCCTGAGCTCTCACTCTGCCATGGAAGATTTCCAGCCTATCTGGTATTCACAGAAACTACTTTAGCTGCACTACATGAGTAATCTGGAGTAGGATTTAGCACACATATGGTATTTATCTGTCTCAAACGGGATATGATTTAGAGATGAGTGTAGGTCAAGGACTAGCACTTGAAGTGTGTCTTCTGAAAGCCATTCTCAGGACTTGTGAGTCTCAGAGCAGGCCAGAAGCAGAGGTTGGAGGCCCTGAAGAGAAAGTGAGCAGACAGAGGAAACATGTTTAGATGAGAGCTGAGTTGGCAGCTGCAGCTTTTGGCGTGGGAAGTCTCCTGTAAGCTGGTTTTTCTGCTATAACTTCAGTCTCTTTCCCCATAGGCTGTCAGCCTTTTGAAGTGGCCTTCGTATACGTGCACCCCTCAGAGTAATGGTAGCCACATGGGCCCCCAGCTTTGAGCCATCACAGCAGCTGAAGTCAGCATCATGTCTTAATATTTTTACCATCTTTTATTTCTTCTCACTTTTATTCGTTCTCCTGTTCCGGAGTTCACATTTGCACCAACTATACATGATGCCACAGCTACTGTACAGCATTACTGTAGGTAGTGTAATGTCTTGGCAGCGGTATGAAGTTCCTGTTATACTGATGAGTAAGCTTCCCCAGACTCTATATATGTCTATTTATTCACATGGACATAATTCATCTGCAGCCCAAGTGGCTAAAAATACAAATTTGTCAACACTTTTCCGAGAATGTATTAATTATATTCTACTACAATGGGTGTGGAGACAATTCTCTCCATGAAGTGCAGTTTCAGTGTTTTGTTTCTGTTGTATCCACTTCTTTATCATGAGTCACACACTGAGTTGGACGTGTGTGCTTTTGTTGGTGGCAGTACTTTATCGTCTGGGTATAAAATTTTATCTTAGGGAAATGTTTTCATACGTTTTTAATTATCGATAAATGGTTTGTGTGACTGTGAAGTAACTGTTGTCCTACAATCTTACTTATATGTCACCTTGGGTTTATAGTTTTTAATTAATTAAGTGAAAATGCAGTCGCCAGAAAATGACAGGAAATGCTAGTTTAAACCCAATAACCTTAGAGGTGATGATGCTTGTTATGTACTACTCTTAATTTTTTGCAACATTTGATCATAGGAACTTTTTTCACTATCTTATAATTGTTGCAGCACTGCAGTACTTATATTCTACTACATTGCTGGGAACTACATTACTTCACAGCTCTAGTTACACATTTCTGTTCAGTCCTGTATATAAATGTTTAAATTAACTACATGTCAAGTTGAAATGACATAAATGTAGCTTAGAGCTTAGTGTGAATGGTATGATTCAGTAATGTAATACACAATGGTTTTAAGTAGCTGAGTACTCAAGTACTGTACAATTTTGTTTACTTGTGCTTTACTGCAGTATTTGTACTTTGAGTACTTTTACTTTTACTCCACTACATTTATTTTAACAGCATTAACTTTTGCAGTTTTAGATTCTTGTAAAACTTATTTTAAACTAATAATCCTCTGTCACTGTATAAGGCAGCTAAAATCAGCCCCATCTTTACTGACTGCTGTTTTTGTTCCACATCTTTGAGAAATGTTTAAAATACGCTGTTCTCTTAGTGGAGTACTTTTACTTTTGTACTTTAACTAAAATGTAGATTTTCCTTGAGAAGAAAATTATTGGGTATTTCTACTCGTAGTGGAGTATTTTCTAGGCAAATACTTTTACCTGCATATTGAATTTGTTTACTTTATACACCACTGCTAATACACACTGGGCAGTTTATTAGGTACACCTAACTATAATTAATGCAGTCTATTGCATTAATGCATAGAAGTGCCCTACTTTTATTCTTGACAGATATTCTGGTTCAAAGTGATCAATTTGTCCTATATATTTTAAAAAGTTTTCATTACTAAATTTCTTTCCCACATCATGTTTGTCCTCATGACTTTCGTCACCCATCCCTTGCTTTGGCACAGCCAGGGGGAACCCGCAAGCTGCGGGCTGCAGGGCGGAGCGCATTGATTTACCCAACGCACCCTCCGCTAATTTGACTCTCTGTTATTCCCATAGTGTCAAGTTAGCCACGATACAAATGTAGCGTTTCCGGTGAAGATGTTCTTCATAAAAGCCTCGACTAAACGCCACAAAATATAGGGGACACGTATATATCAAAACTGTGTCCACAAAATACGAATATTTATGAAATATACACATTGGGTCAGTGTGACATGGACGGCGAAGGGGTCTATCACTTCATCAAGTGATGATTTAAATCACTAAATCATTGTTGTATGATTTCCAGTTTATGACAGACGTGTGTGATATACCATTATCCATGAGTCACCGCACTAAACTCTGCAGACACACGCCCTCCCGAGGTTTTACTTTGGAGGCAGGGCTGTCCTGACTTCCTGTGTGTTTCTTGTGTTTTGACTCTCCGCAGTCGGTTTCCAGGCAGGCCGAGCGCACAGGGATTTAGTCATGTCTAACTGAACCGGTCTGGCGGAAGAAGCAGAAGAGGAGGCGGGGGGAGCTCGAAACAACGGAGACAGAGTGTGTTTTTAAGGAGGAAGGAAGCTGGATAAGTGTCGAGCATAAAAGTTTGCGTTTGACCGGTGCGTTATTACTCTCGCAGCTCCGCGTCCGCTCCCGTTGCCGCTTGTGCTGCAACAAATCAGCCTCTCCCCACTGCAGCCAATCACTTTGTGTTGTCCAATGAATGGAGTTGCTTTTTGCCTTGTTGGAATACCACCCTACTCTGAGAACCATGTAAGTAGACACACGGAGCCGACACCGTTAACTTCACCATCACCAGTACTGACATACCTGTGCGTTATTGTTTGGACAGTGTGAAGTGCAGAGCCGTGTGGCTGGTCAGAGAGCGTGATTTCCTAAGAGGATTATCACTAGTTTACACAGCCACTGTGTACACACTCACCGACATACTGCACAGAAACCAAGTGTTTTATCAGCCGCTTTTATCCGCTATTATGACATCCGCATGAATTCACCACTGTTTCCTAAAACTGATCCAAAGTTGCATTGAACGCCCGGGTTGCCTCAGCCTTTTTCCGCCTCTCGCTGCATCAGGAGGCTGTCAATCCAGACGGGACGTCCCAAACCGGGATGGTGTAGCTGGTGGGGTAGTTTGTGTTGTTTTTTCTGCCAGTTGCTTATGTGAAGTGCCACTTTTTGTTAGTTTGCTATGAAACTCACAAATAAGCTGGAAGATGGAAGTGTATGAAGTATGACCACAAACTGGACATCACTTCTCTCTGCAGCTGCTCCTCTTCTTTAGAGCCACATTACACAACAGCAGCTTGACCTGCCTTTAAGTTATGAAGATGGTTTGAACCAAACAGCTTGATGATGCAAGAGAAAGCCTGTTCCTTAATGACAGATGAAACTGCAGTAAATGAGTTTGTTAAATGCGTTTGGATGATTTCCACTGGAAGATCTGTGTTTGCTTTGAAGCACTGATGTGTCATAATGAAGTCATGAGGGGTGGTGGTCTGCTTGTCAAAGGAGTCATATGGTTTGGTGTCCAGGGATCTGTTTTTATTTAACCGTGTGTGTGTGTGTGTGTGTGCTCGCTTGACAGTATTATGAGGTAATATTTAATAGTATCTCTCCTGTGTGTTGCAGTATCACTGAGCTTATCGACCTCTGCCGTCACTTTGCTATTCTTTGTGCTCAGTTTTTCCACCTGCTGTACATTAGCATGTCTTTTTTTCATCTGCTGCGGTCTGCTTGATCCCCTCCAGCAAAGAATAAAGTTTCCTCCCGTTTAATTGAACCTCTCTGGCTGTATGTCGCTAGAATAGGAACTGCTAAATGTTTCTTCAAACGCTTTGCATACCCTTTTATCGTTTCAGTTTTACGCACTCTACATAAAGTGTTGTTGTAAAACTTGAAGCACTTTGTAGTGAACATGTAACAACGGCTGTGTTGTGCCCACAAAACTGTCATTTTAATCAAAAGGAACTTGTAAAACTCCATTTAAAGTGTCTCTTTCGCAACTGTTAGTAAATGTCTCTTCTTACAGAGGCTTCTGTGTTGACCTTAAGTCTAATCTCAGTCCCTGACCTGTTTCATATCTAACCTTTGACCCTGTATGTCTGAGCCAGTACCCTGCTCTTATATAGTCTGGACTTTCTCCACATGTCGTCTTACTTGCCCAGTAGACACACATACAAATAACATTCACATCTTTTCTTCTTTAATCTTCCCTGAGTGATTGAACACTAATCCTTTTAGATGATGCGATAAAAATCGACGGTGAAATGCAAAACTACACTCAAATATGATTGAATTTGTCAAAATGAGGCACGAAGCAAATCAGCCTTTGTGTGTTAGCCGAGAATCTGAGCGTGAGCGCTGAGAGGAAGGGATGAAAGTCTCTGTTTGATGAGAGCGGTTATGATGATGTCCAGTGGGACGAGTTTGATGTTGTTAGCAGGCCTGCTCTAATGTAGCAGAGCAGGGCTTTGTGCGTGAGATCAATGAGGCAGTGGATGGCGGGGCAGGGCAGGATGAGCAGTGGGCCTGATGTCTAATGCTGCATTGTGCCACGTGATGTCAGTGTGTATTGATGATAGGAAATATGAGAGAGCTTTTATGAAACTCTTGAGTCAAGCTGGTCGATGTTAAATCCCGTCTTTTGTACCTGCGGCACATGCACCAGTTACATCGACTGCACACTAACAGAGGCGAGGCTTGCGTGCTATTGATGGAGTTGTTTTTTTTTTGCTGATCTTTCTGACCTTATTTTTGCTCTTTCTCCTGACTCGAGAGCTGTTGTTACACTGAAATCCATCATCAAATGTCTGCTAAAGCTTCCTCAGGATCATTTGTAACAATTACTACCAGACGGAGGCTTTAGCCGAAGGCTTGCTGATCCAGCTGATCACAGGACAACCACCTCAGAAAGGTTGAACATCTCAGACCACGGAGACCCATGAAGTCAGCAGGCCCAGGATCAGTTTCTGATCAAGGCAGCTTTGACTGAAAACAGCTGTATGCTGCTGCAGAGGAAAGCGTTTCTGTGATCACTAGCAGATGGTTTCATCACATAATAGGCACATAGCACAGCAGGTACAGCAATGCTGGGAATGTGTGTGATTTTATTAGCTGCATTAGGCAGCACGTCTCTATCATTTGATGGTCATCATGTTAAAGATATATTTAAGTAGTAGCGTCATGAGTTACCAAGATACACAAATATATATATATTTTTTTTACGCACTTTTTCAGAGTTCCTTGTAATCGTGGGCCACAATTATTTAGATTATTTCTTGTCTACTGATTATTTTCTTGATTAATTTGTTAATCTTGTGATCTATCAATGTCTGAAATTAGAAAAAAGCTTGTTATGTAAAAATCTTGTTTCCAAAAATCACTTTGTGATTCCAAAACCTGAAGAAACTCAATTTACTAGAATATAAATATGAGCATTTTTAGAGAATGAAACCAATGAATTAGTATTTATTTTTAACAACATAAAATGTTGTTGCATATTATTGTTTTGAACTATTATTATATTATATACAGTATAATAATATTTGTTATTAGAAAGAAAAAAACTCTCGATAGCAATAAAACTGCTATGAGTGGTTGTAAACAGGGATTAGTAAAGCAGCCACTAGCCAAACACTGCAGGAATCCCTCCTTTGTATTAATATGATGACTATAAACTAGAGTATGTCTGACTTGTCTTGTACTTGTTTTCACCATCCAGAGTTGGCAGAACTTAATGTAGTGTACATATTTCTACTAACTCGGACTGATGCAAGACGTGTATGAACAAAAGTCAGTAATGCTGAGGGTTAGGGGCATGTCAAATGAAATTTCAACTTCGAAAGGTTCACAAACTCCTCACGAAACTCCTCACGAAACTGGTTTTCCATTCGTTGGTGGGTTGGATTAGACACTGGATATCTTTTTTCAGAGCCAAACAGTATTCGTGCTTGGAGCAGATCATTCCCCCAGGCTTAATGTGCCACATGCCTAAAGCGGACACCAGAGCCTGACCATAAACTGTGTTACAGAGTGCCCTGCATCAGTCCATTAACACCATTAAAACATCTCTCACACCATCCCGTCAGCAGCCTCCCGCCTCGACACTGTCACCCCTGCTGCATTCCTCAACCTTGAGAGGACAGCTGCGCTGCTGCTCACACCTACACCCACGATCATTAACCTGGAGAGTGTGTGTGTGTTGACACACTTTAAAAACTCTGTCACACACACGGCAGCGCACAGGTGTCCACAAATATGGGCGCTCCAGCATGTTTACATGATACCTTATGGGTCATAGGATCACACAACAACTTGTAATTTGTGCGCAGGTGCATGAAACACACACACACACACACACACACACTGTATTCACATGTTTTCTGTTTTTAAGGTCAGGCTGGAAACCAGCTCCATGGAGAGTTTTCATTTGGCCTTCTCCCTTCATGTTTGCATGAGGAAGTCCTTGATGCTGTACAAACATCGTGCAGCCAGTGTTTAGGTGGGCGAAGGACATCAGTCATCATTGACCTTGTTTGCTGTAGGGAGAGAGGAGCGGCTGTTGTAGTGCAGCTTAGCAAAGCTGCCGTGTTTCTGTTGCTAATGGCACTTTATTGATCCTGACCCAGTCATCTAGTCTTTCTCTCTGCAGGAGCCGGAATTTATTATAAATAATTGATTTAAATCAGCATTTACATGATAGTTAGTGCATTATATCTGTAAGTGTTATTATTATCTTGATTGTGATGTTATCAGTGGGAAATGTTTGATAAAATGAGATATTTCCCACTGTTATCACCTAGAGAAGAGCAGCAGGGTGGCCTTTCTCTTAAATTCACTTCTCTCAGGTAATTTGCACAGATCCAGTTTCTTAAATTAGCCGGACATGAAGTTTACCTGTCCATAAATATCTTGTATCTAGTATGCAAGGAGCACTCATTCTCTGTTGTGTTCCAGCTGGGTGTTTAAAGCTTCATGTGGCATCAGACTCCCAGGCGCTGCTGGGAGGTTTGGTGTGAAATACAGCCTCTCTCAAAAACAGATGAGAGCTAATTAGATTCAGCCTGTAGATGGTCTGGTCTGCGTCAGTGCCTCTTTGTATTTGAGCCTGCAGAAACACTGTGTTGTTGTTTCTGTGCAGGAGAATGTGATGCTGTTGTACAGTAGTGTACGTGATCGACTTAGTGTCGATGTGAAGCTGAGGAGGAATGAAACAGGTCGCATCTTGTTCTGTAATGCAGACTTGACTCTGCCTGTATCTGTGTGTAGGATCAGTTAGAAGACAGCGATCATTGGAGGGTGAAGGTTCAAAGGTTACAGCCCCTGCATCCTTCACACACTTGGCCCCCCCAAAAAAGAGGGTAAAGAGGCAGGAGGGAACCCGTGTCACGGTGTGTGGCAGGGGCCTCAGGGGTTAAGCATGGCCACCATTTGACAGATCTCCATTGAGACGATCTTACACAGCATCTTGTTTTGTCTTTCTTGCGTCTCGATATCAACTGCGGACAGTTCTGCATTCTCATCGTGTTTACATTTTTGCAAAGAGCTCTGACGATAAGAACGAGTGTTTGTTTGCAGAAAGCTGAGTGCTGCGCTCTGTCGTTTACGAACAGCAGGCAACTGCCGGGACAAAATATGAACTCTGGATGGGTCATGGTGGGATAATGATGCCAGTGTAATAGCCAAAACATAACGAAGTAAAGAAAGGCTAAGGCAAGCAAACTGCAAGTACAAGTTAGGCTGTTCTTGGATGTTAAGGGTCGTACGAGGGCTGGTGACATGGGTAAAAACTTCAGTCATGATATACTGTAGTACATGAATAAGAATAATATTGTACTTTTACTCATTTACATTTATTTTGCAGCATTAGTTAGTATTTAACCCCGCCTCTCGCCCATATGACAGCTGGGATAGGCTCCAGCACGCCCGAGACCCCTACTGAAAAATGGAAAATGGTTGGATGGATATTTAGTATTTACTTTTTGCAGGTTTAGATTCTTATAAAAACTTTATAAACTACTAAAACGCTGATGTATGCACATTTATGTTATCAACAGCATCAAACACATGTTTTCTTAGGAGTAATTTAGAGCTTGTACTTGCACTTTTGCTTGAGTAGAAAAAGTTCTTCTTAATATATGAATAAACACATTGTACCTTGTATTTTCCTATGAATTCTAATGCAGTAATATTAAAAGTAACATAAAATAGAAATACTCTAGTAACTCAAAACTGTGTTTAACGATGGTAGTTAAGTAAGCGTACTTAGCTAATCACCAAGAAATGACATAACTGACAACTAAAGACACTTTGTTATACAGATGCAAAAAACCTCACCCTGAGGAAACTGTTCATGTGTTTGTGACTAGTTGATGATCGTGTCATAATTTATCATGATTATGCCTCAGTGTGCTGACAGTGTTGCCCTTACTTAACATTACAGGATTTTTTTTCAGTGATGTTGCAGTCAAACTAAATTTCAATTATTTTAAGTGTCATGACACGTTCTGGTTTGTTAATCAGAAGAAGAAGAGCTCTGGCAGCATCAGTGCGACGATGTTGCCTCACTGAAGGTTTCGGTTCTGGCTTGTTTATGCTGTAAATGGCAGGCTGCCAGCTGAAGTCCATCAATGCTCCGGTTGAGAGTTGATGAACTGTGAATTATGGGCCCGGTGCCGTGAATTACTGTTGTTTTATCTAAGTTAGTGAGCTGACTCGCTGACTTCTATCTCTGCATCCCAAACAACTCGGCCACAGTGCTGCAGAGTGCAACAACACAACACGCAGCGACACTCAATGACCGGTTCTGTCTCTTCCAAGCTCGGTGGGGAGGGGGAACGTTGTTTTGACATTTGGACAACATCACGGGGCAGAAATTATCAGGAATCTAATGAGGAGCTGTGGATGCTGGGAAGAGATAGAGCGCTGTGGTTTTCCTGATGCCTGCTGGTCAAGCACAACAGATTCTCTTCAAGGGTAGTATCACTATTTTTTTGTGCCAGTGGTCCAAGAGAAATACATTTGTTTAGATATACAATGTATGTGAGTATGTGAAACTGTAATCAGCACATGAAAAATTAGAAACAGCAAACCTAGTTTTGTTTGGAGGAAACAAACTCAGCCTCCTAGAACATATAACTTTTACTATTTAATGTGGTTACTGTATTTAATCCATTCAGAAATGTTAAAATGACAAGTTTGGGTTTTCGAGGGAGTTGAAACTATTACTTAGCCGGTTGCCGTGACTCCCTCACACCAACACCGTTTCATTTCATACATCACCCTTTAGTCTTGTTCAGTATTTAAAAACACATCCACATTGCAGCTTTAACCACAACAAACACAGGCACTTAAGTAGATTTTGTTTCAGTAGTGAATATATATATCAAGTCATCTCTTTTTTTATGCCTAGAAATAAATAGAGAAAGAAATCCATCTGAAAGTTACTTTACAAAATCGTTGTTGTCGAGTCTAGGTCGATTTGCTTTACCCAGGACAGTTGTCATGATGCTACTCAAACTATAGCAGAACAAATATTGTAGAAAATTCACCCAATTACTAAATAACTTCACCTCATTTGGGTTTTTCTTCTTAAATTTGAAGCAAGTTTCTTTTATTTTCCTAGTTGATCAACCGACCTGGCTGCTCCAGTGTGATGCATACTAAGATCTGTCACGGTTAACTTCAGATTAATTTGCATTGCACAAATTAATCAGCACAAATCATCCATTATTGACATTAGTCCAAACAGATCCATGTGATATGCAGCAATAATAGAAACATTATTGTACATTATATTTTTTATTTGGCTAATTGGTAGTTAAATAGACACCAGCTTAGTTTAATTTGGGGGTTTGCTCTGAGGGATATTTAAAAGCCAGCACCTAATCCCAAATATAACCAAAACCAGATTAGTCTAGTTTGCACATGCAAATACAGCATCTCTGCACACACTGAACGGTGTTTCCGTCTCTCTCAGTTTCTTCCTCTGTTTTGCGCTTCACTCTTCTGTTTCCACTGTGTGTCACCATTCTTCTTGATGGGGCCTTTTTCTTTTTTATCCTCTAAACTTTTTTTTGTTTGTAACTTTTTCATTTTATTGTTTCCACATAACTCAGAGTAGCCTGCTTTGATCCCGTCTCTGCTTCCTTCTTTGGTCATCTCCTTTTGGGGACCTCCTGCTTTCATTTTTCAAGGCTTGTCTGAATTCATCCATGCTTTCTAAAAATGCTTTGGTCAGTGTTCCTCTGTAAATCTGTGCCATACAAGGTTTGTTTGGGTAGGATTTTTGTATATCCACTCCCTCCCTCTCTGCTTGCTGAGTTTACAGAATGAAGACTAACAGGACAGTATGTTTCTATTAGCGTTCCACGTTGCTCTAAGCAGTGTCAGTGTGTCTCTCATCTGAACAACAGATTGAGACTGTGTGTGTGTGTGTGTGTGGCTCCCATGTCGACAGTCACAGGCCTTCCTTGTTATCCCACTGGGCAGCCAAAACAGGCAAACAAGCAAAGATCCATGATTCACTGAGCCTGCATGCCTGACCTTTTTGTTGGGTGAAACAAGTCATGAAACCACACAAAACAGTTTATTTCTTGGGGCTGAAACATGACAGAGCAATTGCCACCATTAAAATACCGCTAATGCTGAGTGACAGAGGCTAAAGACACAGAAGCAACATGAGGAGCAACTTGGCATATGGACTTCATCACAACATTTAACATACAAAATGGCAATGCCCCAGGGATCAACAAGAAAACAGTAGAAAACAGCATCAGCAGCATCTCTGTTCTCCAGAGATGCACTGCTTTTCAACTGTGGTGTGTCAACAGGAAGAAGCGGGCAAATGAATGATAGTGTGGGCCGATCCTCCTGTATTCAAAACATGCCATGTGGTATCTGTATGCCATCTCTGTGCCACTGGGGAATGATAAAGAGAAGGGTGAGGTGGAGGAGGTGGAGAGAGAGGAATAGGCAGGAATATTATGACTTTAATCTCAGTTTATCAGTCACAGCTTGGCTACACTGCATGAGAACAGGAGCTCATGTTAAAGAAGAATCGTACTATAAATTCTGTTGTGTGTTACATTTGTTGTGTGTTAAATTAGTGCAGTAATTGATTATGATGTTGTTCTGTAAATGTGTTTTTTCCCGTTGGCACAGACTGTTCAGCAGTAAAATAACAAGTCAGCGTGAGCCCACTGAGAGTCGTGATGGTGGAAGACTGAAATTTGGGATGGCCTAAGAGAAAATGTAAATGTTTAAATGTTTAGAAGTTGGAATTTTTCCCTGAAATGTTTCAGTTCTAATCACCGACACGCAGACATAATCCACTGATTGCTAGGTGATCATAGTTATTTATGTGAGCTACTCTGGACCCCCAGACTCCAGTTTGGGAATCGCCGGACTGTACAATCCTGTGTGAGCAGAACGATGGTGGACTTCCTCAGCGTGGTGTGAGCGGTGGTGCATGGCAGGAATGTAGAAACCAGATGACCTCAAATGGAAACTCCAGTGCTGTTGGAGGCAGGCAGGCCATCGTACTTGCTCTAATAAACACTCTGTTCCTCAGTTCTGCTCTCTCCTTCTTTTTTCTTCCCTGGCACAGCATAGCCTCCACCACGCCCCAAATGTTGGATTGCTGCCTGGATTTGTGCCCATAGGCTGAGACGCACACTTGGGTCTAGCTTCAACCAAGGAGAACGACAACGTCATCCTTGAGTTTCAAAGTTATAATTTTCATATGTTAATTACACAGAAGCAGAGATGAGCTAAATTTATACATCTGGGGCTGTAGCGGGGGAGGGATGCAAGCAAAAAGAGGGGGCTCCAAGTATGGCCGTCCTTCGCCCAGACGAAGGGGGTGGAGAGAGTTTAGGGGCCTGCTGGAGCCCTGTGGTTTCATTTCTGAAAACAACCAGGAAAGAAAGAGAAGAAAAGAGCAAGAGGCAGAAAAAAATAGGAAGAGGGGGAGGGGAGAGCTCTTATTGCAGTGGAGCTCAGACGTGACACTATGTGATTGCTCCCAGCGGTTGTGGTCAGTACAGAAGAGAGAGGAGGGGGGAACGGTGCAAGGAGAGTAGGGTTAGCTCTTTGCCAGATGTCGTCATTGGCCTTGATGGTATATATGGTATTCACAGAAAGATGTGTCTGCTCAGGAGAAAGTACAGTTTACCTGATGAAACTCAGCCACCGCCTCCACATGGTGGCACTCAGAAACAGCAAGATGTAGCTGGAAAGCTCCGTCTCCATGTGTTTGTTTCAACGAAGATCTACAGCAGACATGGAAGTTGAAAATTTTTCAGTCTACACAGTGTTTTTTATGAGCTACTAATGAGTTCACTGGCTGCTTCAGGTCTCATATCAAATGATCCTAAACGCCTACAGGTTGGTTTGTGACGTGAGAATGCCTGAACACTCTGAACAGTCAGCTGTGAAAACTAGTTTTGAACCTATAATGAGTGTAAATGTCTCAGTCGTCATACTTGTCTCCCGGCAGTGTTTTTCCCATGCTTGAACAGAGGCACTTTGTTGGGTCTCATGGCAACTGTCAGTGTAGAGTTGATGGCTATTGGGTGACTGTGATTAAGTTGAAGGCAAGTGTCGAGATGAAGCCTGATAACCTGAAAACGACGTTGTAAAAGAACCTGTCACCTAAAAATGCATCATATCTCACTTACGTTGATGTGTATGAGCTGCAGATTGAGCTGTTATTATTGGCCAATTTTACCTCATCAAAGTATATTAATATATGAACATTGTGTGTGTCTTTCCGGAGAGACTGAAAGTGTGCGCCAGCTTGCACATATTTAAATGATTATGTCTGACTCGTCATCCTTCTTTCAAGCGGGGACGTTGAAAAAAATCTATAAACACTTTTGCATTCTGAACTAGTTCTTTTCTAGCAGCTTCAGTATCAGCTATCAAAAACCCAGTATCAGTCACGCTTTAGTGGGGATTTTATCTTATTCATCTCTGATGTTTTCTGTTCTGCGCAGTTAAGACAACAATCACAACATTCTCTCATGAAATCAGTTGCCCTTAATTTAATAAATAAAATTGCATTTAATCACGTAACAACATACCGGGATTCCACGGCATACAGTATAGTAGCAAATGTAAGGTGTAAGTAGATGTAGCAGATGTAATTAGAGCGTATCTGTGAGTAAATATGTGGATCGGCATTAGCTGAAATGTGTAAAACCTACTCTGCTTCCTTCCACCCTGTTTCTGCTGTTTATTCTCTGGATTTTACACCAAGTGTTCACTTTCCAACATCTGTTTCCCCCTCAAGGCTGGCTGGCAGATGGACTAGATGCAGCATGATGGACACATCCACACTCCAGTCAGCCAATAACGTGAACGTGATATGTATTTCAAAAGGACTGTTCTGTCTGTCTTGTCAGCTTTGTGTTTTGAGCCAATATACATTATATTGTATCAGTAAATACGGTGTGTCCTAGTATCTTGGAGGACTGAGGAGGTGACGTAAATCTGAATACACATGCACACGGTAAAGAATGCATGTATAATGCCTTCCTGCAGAGGAGCACGTGGTCAGGTGGGCTGCTTGAACCGTTTTAATCCTCTGGTCCGTGGAGTGAGCACTGAGCTGTGTATTTTTGTTGCTGTTGCAGTAGTATCAGTCCTGGTTGGTCAGAGAGGGAGGGGTGGACCACCCGGCTGCTCCCCATCAGCTGTGGGTTGATGGGATATCTGACCCTTGCACATTTTGTCTCCGAGTCCACCTGCTCTGGTCTCTGGACTTCTTGAGACTGTTTCCACCTTGAAACTCGGACAGGTGTGACCTCTCTGGTCTCCCACCTCGACTCTAATGTCATCCATTAGTAACTGATATCAGAGCACAGATAATTGCTTAGAGGCCAAACAGATTCACTGTACACACGTCCTGATGCCAATACAAACAGCAGTCGTTTGTGGATGCATGTTGTGAGTCTCCACCCTTTGCCCTGTCCCCTGCGTCCCAGTTTCCCACCCATATGCTGCAAGACTCTGTGTTGTAGCTGCCCCCTTGTGCCTGCAGGTGCTAACTACACCCTGAATGGTCTTGATAATAGTAGAGCTGTGGTCTGAGGATTTGCTAGAGATTAAAGTTAAAATTAACCTGCTTAAAACAGCTCCGTTCTTTTTTCCACACAAGCGTCTGCTTTTGTAGAATCCTCTTCTACAGATTACAGATAATGTCTGTCTAGACGCAGAGACTGACTCCATTACACATCGAACATCATTGGTTTCCCTCCAGAACTGGATATTAAACTCATTTCAAGACCGAGCAAAGTGGTTTCATATTTAGTCGCTCTTTGATAGGTGATGACCAAAAAACTTTTCTTTGCTTTGTTTTATTTAAGTGAAGTTATTATTGGCAGCGACACCCAGCCAGCCTGTGTATGAAGCATTATCTATACAGTATATAATCTCTTCCTGGCAGGCTATGGTTTAGTTTTCCCTTCACATGCTCTTTCAAGTTTTTTTTTGTTAAAAGAGTCCAAGTATAGACAAAAGCATGGTTTGGGGAAAATATAAAGAAATAAGCATAATTCTGTTTGTCTATAATAAACGTGTATGTTACTTTTCCCTCTATTACTCATCTGTTGAGTCTTTTCACCTTTCACATTTGTCTGGTAAAACCTTTTAGGGGTTTCTAAATACTGCTGTACATCATGCATATTTCGTGGTTTAGTATGCATAACTTTTTTTATTTATAGCATTACTGTGATGATACACATAATTCATGTGGCTGCTGCTTTAACACATAAACCTCCTATGCAACATGCTGAGTCAGGACTGTGTCAGAGCAGCGTTTCACTCACCAGGAGGGGACAGGACTCACACTCTGAACCTAGGGCACATGATTTTTCACGTGTGAGTGAAGTTTTTCATCTCATTCATGCTTTGTTGTGTTCATTTTTAGGATTTCTATTGAGAGAATCAACCTCAGTCTTTTCTTCACTGAATCTTTCAGTACTAATTTCTGAATTGTCACAGCCTGTGTTTAGAGGAAACACCCTATTGTTGTGTTGGCAGTTTGGTTTGTTTGCGATACATCAGTGTCCGCTCACCAGTCAGAAACTCTTTAGTGTCCTCTTATATTTCCTGCCAAACATCAGCTCATTCTGCGTTTTGATGTGTCTGTAACAAAAAGGAAGAAAACTTTGTTTTGTCTTGCAATACAGCCTCAGTGGAAAAGGAGGGGGCTCTGTGTTAAACTCTTGGTTATGAGTATGAAGAGGATTAAAATAGATCACCAAACTAATCTGTCTGTTACACCCTCAACCATGCCTTGCTCTGTTCTGCATTACCTCTTTCCCCACCTCACCCCTTTCATTTTCCATGGATGTGTTTGTTATCAGGGAGCAGAGAGGGCCGGGGCGGGAGGCGACGATTAGCAGCGCATGTCATCCTTCGATTTTCCTGACTCCAAGAGCTATGTTATAATAAAGGTTACGATAAAAATCGTTAATATAAAACCTGAAGTACCGTCTCTGAGATAGCGTGTTTAATCAACAATCAGATAAGAGTGGTATGCCTTGGTGATATACTTTAGGTCAACATGCAGATGATGGATGTTTAGCTGTCTGCCTGCTTGGGCACGCTTCCCTTAAACAGTAGACAGTGTGGTTCACTGGTGGAGGGGCTGCTATTGTGACAACTCTTCATGTGTGACTGTGTGTCCTCCATGTAAACTGTAACTCAAAGCCTTTTTTGTTCATTTGTTCATTCACTCTTTTGTCAACCTTGCGTTTTTTTCACCTCTTCACACTCATCCTCCTCTTTTTGTAAATGCCTCCATGGTTCATGAAAAGGAGAAAGAAAGAGAGCGAGCTGGACGGACAAAGACCTTTTCTTTCCAGAGTTGTCACTTCTCCCCCTTTGCCAAAGCTAACTGTTATTCTGAAAAATGTGAAATGAAAAGTGAAATGGAAATGACATTCCCACTCGGTGCGGCACATTACGGTCTGTGATTTCCCCTCAGAGTATGGGTGTGGTCTTTTCTCCCACATCTCTCCCGCCTGGTGAACAATCTGACCTCTTGCTGTGCCCACCAGTGATCCGCTCACTACGCGGTGGCTCGGCCACCTGGCAGTGTGCTGAACCCAAAGATCTCGTCTGAACCACAGAGAGAAGAGAAACCCCACATAGCCGCAGCCTCCTGACTTTACGAGCAACCCTAATTACATAGCCTAGTGTATTTATACTCAGCTGTGACTCAGTGGGATGTGATGTGTGCTTGTGTGTATGTGCATGCACGGGGGAAGCAGCTTTCCTGATCACACTGGTGCATGTGTGTGTATTAGTGAAAGTGCGTCCTGAGTCATAAACTTCTAAAACAGGGTATGGATCCAAATCCTATTGTATAATTTTTTTTTTCCTCTTTTGAAATGCTCCTTTAAAGCCTCACCATAATCCCCATTAAAACAAGAAATGGAAAGTTACATTTGTAAGCAATAAAACATGATTATTAATTAAATACACTTGGGTGTGTTGGTGCTACAGCTTTAGTTTGTCTGGTATGAGCAGTAGCGGTTAAACACGTTTTAGCATGAACATATATTATGATATTATAGAATATAGAAAAATTAACATTGAAACATTTAAATTCTTATAAATTATGTTTTAAATACAGCATTGTCAACTGTTGACATATTCATTAAGATGCAGTTTTCTTACCTTACCTTTGCTACATCACTGACGTGTGTTCCACAGTCAATCGCTAAAGTGGACAGCTTCTACACTGGTGATTGATGATTCACTTTTTATGTATTCTTATGGATCTGTTCCTGTAAAAATACAGACAGATCAAAACAATACGATCATTAATCATTCTTTATAACAGTGGATATTTGCATTGCCTGATATTCTTGATATTATCTCTCCTCTAATTTATTACCTCATTGATTTGTACAAACTTTTCAAGTCTGCGATGTGTGTTCTTGTTGGCAAAGAGCAGCATATCCAGAGGGTACAGTCTCTCAGCGGATGACGGCCCTCTTCAGTCGAGTTGATACTTGCCCAGCTGTGGCAGGTGAAACCTGTTTATCCTCATTGGAAACGGATATGCTGTGCCTGATGAGTGTTGGAGATGAAAGTTAACTCATACTCAGCTGTGTGCCACTGTCATGTGTATGCTGGACCTGGAGCTGTGCTGCATGGGTGACCAGACAGGGGTCAGGTCATCTTTCTGACAGGTAGTTTAGTGTAGTGTTTAGGTGTCACTGTGCTGTATGGGGGGATCCAGTGGATAGGAGTGTGTTTGTGAGAGAGAGAAGGGGAGT
>OMLM01020620.1:73428-92385 GCA_900302695.1 Helostoma temminkii | reverse complement strand
ATAGGTTTGATAAGGAGGTCATGTTGACATCCAGTAGAAGCTAGAGTTTGTTGTTCGCCCTCTCTCTCTTCATTTGTTTTTCCATTTTCCCCTCTTAAGAAAAAAAAGCAGCAAAACCGTGAACACAGCAGCAAGGCAAACATTTTCTTTTCTCTTTGTGCTCAAAACTGGTCTTTCTCTCTCTCTCTCTCTCTCTCTCTTTTTTGCTTGTCTCCTCTCTGACTGGAGAGGAGGTGACGGAGGCAGGGCTAGTGTTCCTTGAGTTTAGTGCCGGGATCAGAGCTTTGTGACTGTGTTTGTGTCACTCACACACATTGAGCACGTGTGTCCACCAGGTTTCCTCCTCAGGCAGCGAAAGACCGATCTACAGTGGATTTAATCTATCAGCAGCAGCCAACAGGAGATTCATCTGAACTGTTAATTGCTGGTGCTGGTTGCACAGCTCTCTCCTCATTAAAGTCCAGTGCTTTTGGATTAGATCGCAGTTTTTTTGCTGATCTATCAGAACAGGTTACGTGGAGGTAGTGAGTAGCTGTGTGAATGTAGACTGAACGTGAAAGGAAAAAAAGGACAGAGTTAAGGATCAGCTGTCTCCTGTTCAGAGCTAGATTTTCAGATAGAGATGAGAGTGAGATGAAGAGATTTGTTTGGCACTAGAAATAGGGAGGATAGAGAGAGAGGGCAGTGGGAGGAGGAGAGACAGAGGATCCAACCCTCTGGGACAGCAATGTGTGTTTTGGGGGTGGACAGTGTGGCTTTGTATGCAGAACATCACTGGACACCAACAGGAGGGACGCTGTCAGTTGTTCTCTGTGTGTGTCTGTGGTGAAACCAGACCTACCTCTGATCTCTGCGCTACACTCAGGAGCCTGTCTTCTGCTGCCTCTGGACTCAGCCCCTGTGAGAGTGTGTGAATGTGTGTTAGAGTCTCGGAAAGCTGCGCCCCGGAGGTGAGGAGTGATGTGTGAGGCTGTGATGTGGAACTTGTGGATTAAACTTTTTGGAGACTCAGCAGTGACGGCAATGGAATGAAACCAGGAGATGGGAAGTCCAGAGTCTTGAGTGAATGACCAGAGGAGGATTTACCAACTCCACTAGAAACACCTATCCTGCGATTCTATGTTCTGTATTTTTGTGCCCAACACCTCGTTTAGTTACCTGACTGTGTGAGCAGCCCATGTGGGCAGTGAGGGATGCGCATCTGAGCAAACTTCGCGCTCCAATGCCCGCTGCTATGCTCCCGTGTCCCGCACCGGCCGGGTCTGACTGGAGCTTCCAGAACCCGGTGGGTGTGGACTGCAGCTCCCCTGAACCCCGCTGCATTTGGCTGGCGGTGCTCCGTGGCACCACCGGTCCTGTGCCGCTGCCATCCACACCATCTGACATGCCCAATGGGCACAGCAACTGTCATCAGCCCAGGGTAAGGAGAGGTCACCCCTATTTGTCTAGTGGATATGGAGTCTTTGACTTTATCTTTGACTACAGTGATTAGTCGACTGATTCTCACTGAATCCAAATGAAAAGTTTTACATATGAGCTCAACTGTTTTTATATATTACCAAGTAGGTACTGATTAATTTGTAGAGTCATAAATATTTTTTTCAGTTTATTAAATACAAAAGACAAACCAAACTACTTTTCCCAATTTGGGCAAATTACAAATTTTGAGAGTTAAAAACAGCTTATATGCCTAATCTGCAAATTCTCACACTGAAGGACCTGAGACTGACAAATGTGATCAGTTGAATATTCACATTTTTGCTAAGTAAGTTTCAGTTGATTGATTGATCATGTAAAAACTACAATTCAGACCCAAACGAGACAGTGTGAGCAGCTAATTCCTCCTGCATTTACACACTAATATAATGATGCAAATGTATCAATGATTTCTGTGGTTCTCCAAACGTATGATCGCACACAGTATAACCTCCAGAAACTGCTGCGTGGGATTTGTCAGTCACACACTTGTCAACAAACAATTCATGTAACTGTATCCATTGTTTTAAGTCTGTTAACCACTCAGCAGTTGACAGATTCTTTAACCTTCTTCAGTTGTGTTGCCTTCAGGCTGTCTCTGTTTGGCGCTTGCTGTGTTTCCTGGAAATTTGAGATGCATGAGTTAGATTTCTATTAACTGTCCTTAAAATTAAGAATATCGTCGCTTTAAACACAGCTGTTACGTTTCTGTGGGACTGTTTATTCTGTGTGTAGGAGTCAGTGTTTGGTTGGTTTTCCCTGTGCTGGGAGAGATGGGGAGAGTCTCTGGAATTCTTTTAGTGACATAGTGACATCTATATTTCTATATTTCTCTGGAAGTTTATTTTTCTACAGCTGTGTTTTCATTTGCTGTGCGCTGTACTTGTGCGATATTGATCCATCCCTTCTTTTGGGGTTGAGGGGGTCTAAGTAGTAGCTAAAGACAGATGAAGGAGGGTGCTAAGTGATGCTTTTCGGGGGGTTATGTCAGGGCATCAGTTCCTGACATGATCTCATTTTAGCGCGAGCATCTATGTGGAATATCACTTCCTTTTTCCTGATTGTTACCATCCCCCCTGACTGACAGACTGACTGACACAAGAAATGCCACAATCAGGAATGTTACTGTGGGGGAGGAGAGAGAGAGGCTGTACTGACACAGCTGTGGCAAACAAACAGTTTTGGAAAAGAGATTTCCTTTAAGAGATAATTTTTCTAGAAGAGAGAGAGATAGGGATGGTGACCTTTCAGCCACAAAGCTGTCACCATCTCTTAATGATGTCAAGTTGCACCATGTCGATACTTATCTACATTGTCACAGCTTTCACATTGTGTGGCTTCTCCCTCATTGCTTGTTGTGACATTGTTGAGATTTTCACGATGTTTGAAGGAACATAATACTGTCATCTGCCTTCTGCCATGAGCAGTTTTTTTTCCGGGTTGCGTTAACTGGAAAAATGTCTTCAGTGAAAAAAAGAATATAGTAAAAATGTTTCAGTTGCATAATTGCAAACTGATAAGAATCACATAAGAGCATGAGAGGAAGCCTAAACAGATCAGAGGTATAATCTTTCTCCAAATTACATATAAACCTTAAACTGATTTGTGGCACTTTCTGTTCTTCCAGATTGTAGAGACAGAACAAAGTCACATTTGAACCTACGTCACCCACTAACTACATGCTCCATGTCTCTGCCCACAGAGCCACCAAGTCATCCTGTAAAAGTTATTCTAAACTAAAACTGCACCTCCTAAAATTATTCTGGTCTTGGGTTGAGCCGAAATAGGCACCATTGCATGTATAGAGAAATGTGCAGGCATCACTGGCAGGGATGCAGGTTTCACTCTGACGAAAGAGGAATAAAATGTGTTTTGTTCAAGTAGAAAACCCTGTTTAACCGTCTTTACATCATCACCTGTTGGCCTGGTTAAACTGACATTGGGGTTGGACTGGTTTTTGAGCACACATAGAAAATTCATATTGACACAGAGGTGAATGCAAACACACACACACTTTTAGCCACACGCATGCTTCATAAAGCGTATTGTCATGTAAATTTCAGAGGAATGTACAGTATTTGAACTTGGGCTTTCTTTTGAATCCTGTTGTAAACGGCGTTTTGTGTTTTTGGATCGGAGTATTGAGAGCGCGACAGGATCTTCGGACACAGATCATGCTTCTCCTTCAGCAGACATAAGATGCATTTAGACCTGCAGAGGTGGTGGAGCACTCCCTCCTTGTGGCCGGTGAGTCCAGAAAATTATCAGGACGAGATGGTTTAATTTTTCACCAGCTCTCCTGTTCCCTCTTGGCGGCTTGGCTCGGGGCTGCTGGTGCAGACAGCTACAGCTATCAGGATTAAAGGCTTGTCAGCATTTGCAACAGCCGTAAAGCTCCACTTTTCAAACAGGTTGCAGCTCTCAGCTGTTTAAAAGAGTATTATTGTTCTGCCCTGCTGGGGTTTTAGCAGAAGCCGGGCTCCCCCACAGTCGCTGCATTCCTCCATTCTGCTTTACCTCTGGATCGATTGGGGAGATGAGTGTGTGTGCTGACCAACACGCATGTTGTACTGTCTATCATAATAGTATCATCATGTTCTGTAACATTCATTTTTTACCAGCTTTTATAAAACATTCTCATTGGTTTAGTTTTATAGTTTGCTTTTCAGTAGAGCTTATCAAGCTTTAAATGTTGGCACTACAGTCTCTCAGTTAAGTAAAGTCTTCCGTAATCCTATCAACAGGATATCCACTACTCCCCTCATTCGTTGTCATAAATCTTAATAGTGATGTGGTCCTTCACTGAAGTACCCACAAGCCAGAGGCAGCTGTGTTTTTATTTGTTATTGTAATTGACTATAAACAGTGACAATTCATCCATATTTAATGCAAGAAATGGTGTTAATCACTATAAATTCTGAGTAGGAGGGCAGGAAATACCACATGTCTTATTTTTTCAGCAAAACAAGAGCGAGGTTTCCCTTGTCTGTGTCTCGAGCCTGTATAGGAAGTCAAGTTTAGACTGAAAAACCACAGAGAAATTTTTCCAAGCGCTTTGTTGGTTAAACTCAGTGTCCAACCGCCTGGAGAGTTTGGACCATTTTTTTCTATTGGGTGAAAAAGACATGGTTGTCACAGACAAGCTGGTTGTCTCAAGGTGACAGGTACAGTACAAGTTTTTCTTGCTCCAGGGGAAAACAGTCAACTTGATAGAATATCGGCGCAGAAAAACACATCCCACACAGTCCAGAGCGGCCAAGTGGGAAACGGTGCTGGCTCAGAGACCCAGTCAGACCCTGTGTGTTTTGAGTAATCACAGGGTTTGGTATTCTCAGCATCGGGAGGGGCCATGTGGTCGAAAGCGGCATGCTGGAGCCTGTTCCTCGCTGGGGCCCAGTACTCCTCCTCCTTTTCGTTCTCCTCATCCTTCTCCTCTTGTTCACTCTCTCTATGCTCCCTCCCTTCCTCTGCCAGTTACAGTACGTGTGTCTCAACTTGTCCAAGCCAAACCGCTCCCTCTGAGGAATTCACCCCGTCTCTTTCTCCGTTCACCCTCTTGCTCTTTCATTTCCTCTGTTTTTTCTTACTCGCCTTTTCTTTTTCTTTATCATCTTGATTCAGTGCTGCAAACACTGCTCTGCCTTCCTCACATGCGAAGCTGCTCTCACGCAACATTGTAGACCTTGATGGTTGCCTCTTTTAGAAAATAGCCGGGGTTACCTTACATTGTTTAGACTGGCAGCCTTAAGATCAGGTTTTTAGTGTCAGAAGGATTTATGGACATCAAACTGCAAAATATACACTTTTTTCTTCAGTATGTTTGGCGATGCTTTTGAAAATAAGCGAAAATATTTTTGAACATGCGGAGGAGAACATTCAGTTATCTCCACAAAGTATGTGCAAACATGTTTTGTCTTTCTGTCATGGTTTGTCCAAACTTATTTTTGGACTCTTTTTTTTTTTTTTTAGGAGGAAGAAAATGTGTGGTAAAGCACAGCCGGATTTCCATTACACAAAAGGGGTAGAAGGGAGTAGAGTTGAACGAAGGAGAAAGGAGGAAGGAAGGCAAAAGAGGAGTAAAAATGCTTGAGAGTTATGGCTTTGAACGATTATATTTATAATAGTATCTGGTTATCCTGCCCTGCAATGCAACCCCAATTCCTGCCTCCAGCTTGCCACTTCCTGTTGTTGTGTGGCCTCATACAAGCCTGCCAGGTCAAGTGTATGTGCCTGTATTTATTATATGTCAGTGTGTATTTGTGTGTAGAAGAGAGACAGGAAGCGAAAAGTGGGGTGTGCATTTCAGTGGGGTCATTGTTGTAGCCCAGACATGTTCACCTCTGGCCTGCTAACATAAAAATCCACAAACAGACACATTCCTGCACAGAAATCACTGCAGATATTGAAAAAATATAGAACATTTTGCCTGTTGGTCATCTTAAATGTCAATCTACTGTATTAATTTCACTTCTTAGCAATCTGTATGAGTTAGGTATATTCATGTCTATTCTATCATAACCCTGTAGCAGTCACTGGTTAATATAGGCTGAATTATGCAGGCTAAAAAAATGTCATTTGCAATGATGTGCATGACTCACAGATTGATAGACTGTTTTGGAACAGCATATAAATAATTATAGTGTCGAGCTGTCTCCAAAATTTATCATCTGCTTCTTTAGGTCAGGAACATGACTTCAGTTTTACCAATAATGGTTTGATCGTGAATATGCATCACGAGATAACTAAACCACAGGACCTGACCTGACCTCCAAGCTGACATGACCTTCTCCTCCCTGTTTGGTCAGGTGATTGTGTTTGAGTGACAGATATGGGCCGCTGAGGCAACATGAGGGCGAGAGTTTTCACGTGTGTGTGTGTCAGCTGAGCTCTCTGGGGTTGTTTACTCTGCAGCAGAAATGAGATATTTAGAGAACGGATGAAAAGCTGCCTGTAGTTCTGCTTCCCAGTGGACCTTCTCTGTCTAGGTGCACATTTCCCTGGTCCTGTCTCGACTGGGCCCTTCCTAATACTCAACCCCCCTGGGTGTGTTTATGGACTATTGTTCTGAGCCGGTATGGCATGAAGGATTGAGGCAACCGCTAATGTTATAGCCAGCGGTCCAGGTTGATGTCACTAGTCTGGGGTTTAGTGTTGAGATGTCTGGTGCAACGCCAGAGAATCATAAAGTGTGTTGCATTTGAAAAATTCGAATATTTCTCACTGTTGATGGTAAAATATTAGTATTTATTTACAAACTGATAATAGATTATTTATTTTCAATCTACCTAAGAATACACACTAAACATACATTTTCTGATTATCTGAACTGAAGAAAGACACATTGTTAATCACACACCACAACTTGAAAATATGTAAGCAGAGATTCTGTATCATTATTTATAAATTTTCCATATTTCTCTGTGTTTTATCCTTTCCGATTGCCTGCATTTTTACAACTGATTTTAATGGTTTTAGTACTGGGGTCATTACACGACTCTCACTGAATCTCTGTCTGTGTGTTTACAGGCTAAGGGCCGCAGGGATGGGCTCTCTTCAACAAGTGACAACCCTCGGCCGCCGATGGCGACCCGGTCGGGAAGGGAGGGGGCTGGTGTGGGCTGGAAAGGTCCGCGGACGCTGGTCCTCCATAAGAACTCCCAAGGTTTCGGTTTTACACTACGGCACTTCATCGTTTACCCTCCAGAGTCTGCCCTGCACACTAACCTGAAGGTGAGGTGACGGCAGGGTCTTAGGTGTCTTATATTCTTTTACAGCTTCCATATTTATTTTTACAACACACATCAGACACAATCAGTGTAGGTGATTAGAGGCAACAGACCAGACAAACAAGAAGATTTGGTGACAAAATAAGGACATGGTGCTTTAGTTGTGAAATATTTTTTTATATATAAAGCAACTGGTTTGAAAACTGTAAGTCCTAATTGTTAATGCTTTTAGTCCTTCAATTCCAGACTGTTCTGGTATTTTGGAATTAGCAAGTTATTTAGCTCTTTGAGGTGTGGGGGCAAATGGCTCCAGATGTGAAATTGAGGGATATGGAGACGGGTGGGGTGAGCCAGCTGAAACAAGGCCTCTATTATTATTCTACCACCCCACCAACAAGCAGCTGCAGATAGGAACACAGATTGAATGAGATCTGTTGTCTTAGCCTGGTACCGCTCACTGGCAGTCAGGCAGTACCAGGCGCCCCACACAATAGGCCCACTGCCACCCTTTGACCCTGGTTCTGTCCTCCACAAACATATCAAAGTCACAGAGCCACTCATTCTTATCTGAAGAACCACAGTGGAAGTCTCCCAGATTACCCTCATAGTATCCAGTTTTCAGAGGCCACTGGGTGCATGACCCAATTGGGAACTCATTACATGGTGTCTGCACATCCTGAAAGTCAAGAGTGTTTAAGTGTATTATTAAAGGAAAGGTCCCAGCTGAATCTCTTGCAATCTTCAAAAATAGCTGTCTCTGTCGAGATTACCAACTCATGTACTTTAAACTCTCTCCTGCTTTCTCTTGTTATTGTTTTAGCTTGTTGCACTCATGGAACTTATTCTTCTCTTTGATATACTGAGGCTTGCGTGTTGTTGTGTCTTTCTAAAAAAATGTAAATGCATGGATGATAAAGAAAGACAGAAGAACAATGAGTACAAAAGCATACCCGAATCCCTTGTCTGCTGAACTGGCAATGCAAAAGACAGTGACGTTTATACAGCAATATATTATTCATCAATTAGTATTAGTCTACTATAATCAAAAAATATTTGTCTGAAATTGGGATGTGCAATTTCTATATTCTCTGTGTGAAAACAAAATCAGTGTTTATAGTGTTTTATAACATTTCTTAGTTAAGCTGTAGAATATATTCTCGTCTATATTTAGTCTGTGAAATGTTGTGGTTTCTTAATGAACAAAATCAGCATAACTTCTTTGTCTTTACATGAGTGAAATCGGGGGAAAAGGTTTTGCTAGATAGAACTTAACATAGGCGTCATCGTGGCCATGTGATCTAAGATTTGTTTCTTCTGCAGAAATACTGGGATAGACAGGTTTGCCCACATGAACTCCCTACCAGCTCTGTCAGAGTTTGCACATATTGATCCACTGTGTTCAATATTTGACCCATATACAGTGTCTTGTGCCCACTTCCCTGATGTGGTCAGACTTGGGGTCCCCAGCTATCCTTTCTCTGCCTCTAAACCCACCACCATTGTCTGCAGAGCCTGGAATGAGCCCACTCAGCGCAGCATAAAGCCAGGCAGTGGTCAGCTCACCTAAGCCCAAACTGTCCACTCAGCTCAGTACACTGTGTGTGTGTGTGTGTTGGGCGGGTAATGAACAATCTGCAGCTATCAAATCTCAACACCGCAGTCCTAACTGCTGATACCTCTTGTGTTTGACACATGACATCATCAGTATCTGCAGACCGCCTAACCTGAAAGTCAGTGTTTCAGTGGAACGCTAACATTAAATGCTCATAAAAAAATGCTCTGGAGTGGATAGATATGTAAATGTCAAGTTACACTTCAAGCTTTGGACTATTTATATATATATATATATATATATATATGTGGTATATACATGTCAATAAAAATAAATAAAATCAAGTATCAAGTGCCTCTAGTGATATTCCTTTTGGTGAAAGCAGTGATATGTTACCTGAGATTCTCATTATCAGTCTTCAAATCTCTCTAGTGACAGATTTCCTTTTCTTTTATTGGCACCCAGCAATAAAAGTAGCTTACTTGGTTAAGTAGTGAAATGTTTTGCCCAAACAAGAAAGAAGCCAAGTTGTCATGACTTCATAACTTTCAGATAACTTCACCTGCATGACTGAGAATATTCACAGAGCTACTTCCTCAATTGCAACTTTTTCAGTTAAAGACACACGTCTTTGCTATTTCATTTGACTTCTCCTACTGATCAATATAACAGACAGTTAAAATTAGTCACATCTGTTATTATTTTATGGTTTAATACTGGTTATTTACTGCTTTTGACTTGAAATATTAATTCTGTTTGCTTCTGTCCTTTGCAGGATGAGGAGAACGGTAATGGAAAAGGTGAGCGTCCACTATCTTGTTCCATTTCTTTTTGTTTCATCAGACAACAAATGAACATGATGTACAGGGGGGTAAAGATGATGTAATGAGTTTGGACCTCCTACTATGTATCCCCTCTTGACACTTTTGTGCTGAAGCCTCATTGCGCCCCCTACAGGACACAGTGGAACATTACAGCTAAAATCCAACTGCAGTTTTGAGAAGAATAAAATATAAGAAATGTAAATGTAAAAAGTATCACTATACTCAAAAGGTCAGGAAGGATGTTAAGCTTTATTTCCAAAGAGTGATTTACTTTAATAAGTCGCCATTTTCCATTTTTACAGCTTGAGCTTTGTGTTTTATCTTATCTTTGTTTTGTTTTCTGTCATGTAGGGTATCAGAAAGGTCGGCTGGAGCCAATGGACACGATATTTGTCAAAAATGTGAGAGAAAAAGGTCCGGCCCACCAGGCTGGCTTGTGCACAGGTAAAGGAAACATATGGTGCATGAACACAAACATCCTGATTTGCATTGTAAATCTGCTGGCGAGAGCTTCGGTCATGTGATGATACAGAGGTACAGGGATATGAATGCTGCACAGACATGTTTAACCAGGAATTATTATTGTTAGTTTATCCCATCTTCACTAGAAATTGGATTTTGTTTTTAACATCTCTGTTGGTGATAATGCAGATGCCAGTATGTCAACTCTAATTGACTCTAATAAAAGTGCATTTGCGTTTGACACAGCACTTCTTGTCAGGTGATCTTGTCATGTCTTGTTGCCTTGCAGCCTACTCCCAAACCAAACCAGTACAGTAAAACACAAGCTGTCACATCCAGAAAGTCACATCCCAATGTGAACATATGCTGACACACGCACACACACATTGTATTTGCTTCAGCTTGCGTGAAGTCACCATTAATTCGTACAGACCTTGATCACACAGTTATCTAACGTCTTTCTTCAGGCTGCAGGTCACAAAACACTAATTTATGTTGGCGTACCAGCTTTTCATTTAGCGTATCTCTTCTGTGTACAATGTAATGATGATTTGAAAAAGTTTATACATTTTAGAGGCATTTATCCTTTTTTATCATGGCTAATAAGTTATTAAGGTTACATTTGATTTTGTCTTATATGAAATATTGTGTATGCCACACATCATATACACACATGCTAGATACCGATAAAAAGAATCATTGTTTTGCCATCACATGCATCTGCCAAAGGTCAACACAGGGGCCTGTATCTTGTCAGATGTGCTGAAATAAAACTGATGTTGTGTGTTTCTGCAGGGGATCGGCTGGTGAAAGTGAATGGAGAAAGTATCTTGGGAAAGACATACTCACAGGTGATTGC
The DNA here is from genome assembly GCA_900302695.1 of Helostoma temminkii. Taxonomy (NCBI): domain Eukaryota; kingdom Metazoa; phylum Chordata; class Actinopteri; order Anabantiformes; family Helostomatidae; genus Helostoma; species Helostoma temminkii. Next base: position 81,486 of record OMLM01020620.1, on the reverse strand, counting down.
CCTAATTCAGAACAGGTAAGATGTCCTTCCCTTCGGCGCTTTGAGCTGAAGGTGCATTGATTTACTAAACTGTCTGTTTTCTTTTTCTTTGCAAGCTAACATAGAACTGACAATTATAGCTACTTATGTTAGTTAGTGTCTTAAATGTAACACAAACAATCTGATCTCATACACCTTTGATCACCACATAAGTGTATCTGTTAATGTGTTTAGTATTACAAGATACACATTAACAAATAACCATGTTGATCTGCTTTTTTTAGTGCTAGAATTATGATCTGAAAATTAAAGTTTATAAGCAAGATTAAACGTGGATCAGGGCCAAATACAGAAAGGCTGTTTGCGATGCGCATCTTCTCTCTTATTGATTCCCAATCTGATACCAGTGCTTTCTTTTTTTGCAAACATCGAATCGTCTCCCTCACAGGACAATTTTCAAGATAACTTGAACTTGTCTGACCACATATTAATAACTTGGCCAAGGCTTTTGCAGCTTGGATTCTGTGGCATAAAATACAGTGGCATTGACAATTAAACTATATATAATGCGCATCAGTTACACCTGGCCAGTAACCAATGCAGAGGTCAGTGATGGCACAGGCCTTGTGGGTGTATGCGCCAGGCCTGTTTTGGTTTAGTTAATACCATCATATGATTTATTACTAAGATTAACACAGAATTTGGTGATAAGTGTGTTTATTTATTAACTCACATTATGAATCAAGCACACGATCAGGATTTTTGCCAAGAAGAATCTTCTAGTGGAATGAAGCGTTCTTCTCCTTGCCTAGTCTATTTTTCATGTCCACCATATGTTTTGTTTATCTTCACTCTTCTTATCCTCCCTTCAGTGAGAGTGTGTTGGAGCTCTCCATTATGCCAAAAGATGAAGATGTGCTTCAGTTGGTAAGTGTGACTATGGGATTTATGAATTAAACACATTATTTAGTTTTTAAAGGACAATTCATGAAACTGTGTGTTTTGTCATGCTCCCTCATTGCTGAAGAATTTGCAGATATTGTCAGAATGGCTGGAGAGTGACTCAGAGGCTCTCAGCTTTGTCTTTAGATTACAACACGCGCTCATTAAAACCCACTGGTGTCTCTGCTCAAGCCTACGTTTAAAAGAGAAAAAAAAAAAAAGCTTTGTGCTCATTCATACACTCTACTGTAGAACACATTTTTGTCACTCCACAGGTTGCTCCATACTCGCTCACATGATCAGACATGCATCATCTCTGGCCCCTCCTCATTAACCTGGAGCAGAATGTCAGCACACAAAAGATCACCACATTTACACAATCCTTCACACACATCCAGAAACATCAGTATTCTTGCCAAATGAACCCAAAACTGGGTTTTGAATTTAAGCATACATCCATGTCTTAACACTGTAATCCCACTTTTCTGTCCTCACACTCCTCCCCTTGTTGCTACGCCTGTATCTGCTGCATTCCTAGCATGACATCACCAGAAGTGCACCTCCTTCCACACTCCCACAGGGTGGAGTAAGACAGAGAATGAGAGCGAGGAGAGAGGGAGTTCGGAAAGATACGACAGAGGAGAAAACAAGAAGATCAGCAGATAGAAAACTCACAAAAAAGTCAAACAAAGACGCTAAAGTTTGAATGTTTCTGAGAAAGGGAGGGTGTAAAATTTGAAGGACGGCAGGTTTTGGCCACAGGAGTGTCGTGTCAGGAGTGTCGGTGAGGACAAGTGTCAAGTGCTCTGCTCTTCCTACTCTGTTTCTGTTTGTGTAGTGTAACACGAAGGCTCAGGGAAAATTTGGGTTTATGGTGGACACCGAGATCAATTTGATAAACGTTAGAAAGTTTCAGACTGTTTAGTTAGCAAGAGTGTCAAAAGGAATTGTTTGCCAATTAGTTTTTTGTTTCCTTGAGATATAAATATACCAGTCAATTTTTTAAGGTGTCCTTTAAAAGTGTAAAAGTAGTTAAATAATTATGACCCTGTCATTTGCAAGAGGCTTTCTTACAGCAGAATAGTTATCCTGTGTTTGAATAGACAAAACTGGTGGGGACATGTATTTGCTGCTGTCTTCTGTGCAGTGTTGTGGTTTTGTTGAAGGCACTTTATGCACTTTTCTAGCTAGCTAGCATGTGTTTGCGTTGAGAGCCGAGGCCCTCGGGACAAGCTGTGGCAAAGGGGTTGAGCTGAGAGACTTGTTTTGTATTATACAGCAGCAGGAAGATGTTTGGTTGTCAAACTTGTTTACAGTACGAGCACATTTTGATTTAAAGTTGCTTTACTTGCGTTCCTACTTTAATGTCATATGTCATGTGTCTCTGGTTTCTCTTCCCACCTACAGGCGTACTCCCAAGATGCCTACCTGACAGGAAACGAACCCTACTCAGGGGGAGCTGAGAACCTACCACCCCCTCCTCCCCTCTGCTACACACACACTAAGACTACACCCCCTGCCGGAGGTCCTTCGTCTGTTTCCATGGGCCAGAACCAGCTGGATAACTGGAGTCGCTGGCCCAGCTCTTCTAGTCCCTCTTCACCTTTGGATAACCGCTCTACTGTAGGCAGCCCCGCCAGCTGGCAGGAGGGGCGGGCAGGAGAACCAGGTGGTGTTGGTCACAGTAGCCCAGCCCACCGCACAGAAGAGATCCAGTACGGTATGACCAGCCAGCAGCCTCAAGGCCAGATCAGGGGGCGCTCCTACTCTTCCTCTTCCTCATCAGGAGGCCTCTTGTCCAGTCCATTACAAGTCCACTACCCCAACCACCACACTTCCAGCTCCTCACAGGCCCAGCCACGTAAATCCAATTCAGCCTGGACCAGTCCTCCTCTGCCCCAGCTCAGCCACAGCCGCAATGAGCGGTGCCAGCAGGCCCTCTCTGACTGGTACTACAGCCAGTTGCCTGACCGCTCAGTACACGGCATTCAGACCCGCCACCGCAGCTACTCTCAGGACCGGCTCAGTGAAACCAGGAGGCAGCAGCAGCGTACAGGTGGCTGGCCACACAGCGCTTCCCAGGACACTCTGCTGTTACTCCAGCAGTCAGGACCCGGACCCCATGGAGAGCCCTACTGGTCATATGGAGACTGGGAGGAGGGCCCAGGCAGGGGCCGCGCTGACTCAAACTATACCCGAACGCGCTCTGAAAACCTGCTGGCCCAGTACGATCGCCATGGCCGCTCTTTAGAGATGCTAGACCGAGCAGCAGCTGGACTGGTCTCGCCTCGGTCTGAGAGGCCATCGTGGCTCCAGCAGGCTCCCCAGCCACCCCCCAGAACTGACGCCTACCTGAGGCAGGGGAACCGCTACGGTGCAGCACAAGCTTCACAGTTGTCCCGACAGTCGCAGCCTAAACACCATCCACAGAAAAACAGCCACGCTCAGTCCCCGCCGCAGCCGCAGCAGGCTGCTCCTCAGAGCCGCCGGCTTCCCTCCGCTCAGAGCATGGATGACCAGCCAGTGGGATACCGCAGCTACAGCCCCTCTTTTTACCGCAAGACGGGCCGCATCATGCAAGCCCACTCTTTCAGGGACCCTTCATACTCTGGCCCCCACTTGAACTGGAACCCAACACCTAAAACCAGTCCACCAGAGGGCACGGCAGCACCACTCACTGCCTCTACAGCTTCTCCTCTTTCCTCCACCAGTCCTGAATCCCAGGACAGAGCGTACAGGCCAACAAACCATGAGAGGGAACGAGGGGCAGTGGAGAGTAGGGGAGAGGAACAGACCCAGGAAGTGGTGCTGAGGCAGAAACCTCCCACTGGTCGGAGGAATGTCCACGGCATGCGCCACCACCACTACGCCTTGCCTATGGATGAACTAGAACCCTCTTTGTTTTCCCCTGATCCCCAGGACTCAGGCGCTGCCACTAGTTCCACAGGAGATGTTGTCCCACGCAAACCAAACGGAAACCTTGCTCACCTCCCCACAGAGGATGATTCTCTGGCCTCTATCCCATTCATAGGTAAGCAAGGAGCTCCTGAGTTTAATCTTGTGTCCCTTCAACAACTTTAATCCCTTCACAAAACTTCAGACTGGCGTTTAGAGTTCTTCACATCAACATTTAGTCCGCATTAAATGTCTATTGACTGTTAGTGAAGGTTTAATAAGGAGGAATCTGTGTGTGTGTTTCCTTCATTTCCTCCTTGTCTGCCTATTTAGTCTCCAGGCTCTTCTCAGAGGCTGCTGCTATTCTGTCATTGAGAATCTGTTTGTGCTGGGTAATGCTGGTATTTCTCACAGCCCAACAGACGTATTCGTAGTTTTGCTTGAATCATATTTGATGGGAATTTTTGTAATCCTGCTACCTGCCCACAGTCTCTCAGGCCAACTTACCGTGTTGAAGGAATGAGGTGGAGTCTGACTTCCTAAACTCGTGTGTGTTTTTGTTTGTATTTGAGCAGCGTAGTGTTGGAGATCATAATTCCTGCTGTACGTCGCATGACTGTCTAATTAGTAGACTCACAATAGTGAAGTCTTCTTCTAGTAACATGCCAGTTTAGTTCTTTCTTCTTTTGAAATTTTCACTTATAAAAAGAGAAAAGCTGAGTTGACTCAGAATAGCAACAACATTACAAAAGGAATGTTACATAACTTACTGGATGTCATTTATAAAAGTGGAAATCAATCATGTAGACTAAGTCAAACAGTGTATTTTAATTATAGTATCATTTGAAAAGTGAAATGAAAAAAAATGAAATGAAAATCTCTGGTCATCTTTAAAAGCTTCCGTACATTCTGTGAGATTGTTTGTATGAATATGTACAGTTATGGCCTGCATGCGTTAATGTCAGTGGGTGTTAACTGCAGTCATGCCCCGGCTTGTTCCCACTTCTGAAAACACTGATGTTTCATATTGTTTTCTGTCACTTGACGTGGACATTAAGTCAAACCATAGGAAAACAAACTCAGACGAGTCGTACCTCCATCGCCCCGTCACAGCCTGAGGAAGAAAACCGCTGATTACCTTAATGCCAAACAGATTCAAATCAGCTGACATGGAAGCCAACTTGCATTAACAGTTGATATTTAAGGCAGGTTGTGCTCAAGTCATCTAAACAGATAAAATCCAGTGGATCTTGAATCAGGAGACATTTCTCTGCATATCTTTCAGTCTGTCAGAGCGCATTCTTGCCTCATATCTTCACCTGAATTAAACGAAACCAGGCAGTCAGAGCTGCAGGCTGAGACATGTTTAATGGTCATAAACTGAAACTAGGCTAGTTTCTCCCCCGTAGACACAAATTAGCGTTTCTCTCCATCATTCTGTCTCCGTGTCTTTATCTCTCTGACAGATTTCATGATATGATCTGGCTCTATTTGGGAACATGTAATTTAAAAAGCTGCTGTTATTATCTATGAAGTAGTGAGCTCAAAGGCCTAAAGTGTCTGACAGCAAATATGTTCTTAGGACTTTATGTATGGTGTAAAGTATTTTAAGCATTTTTGTGTCTCATTCCAAGAGAATCAAATCAAAAGAGGCTTGTAACAGATACATATTTTACCCTGTGCCCACTTGGAATCTTTCAACATGAATGTAAGCTGTGAATTACCAGGAGGTTTTTGTGGCGGTTCTTGTGGAGAACAGTAGGGGTCCATACACTCAGCTCCTGCTCTCAATACTGCTATTGTGCTGTTCTGGAAGATGAAGGGGTTTGTGTGTGTGTGTGTGTGTGTGTGTGTGTGTGTGTGAGTCTGTGGGGGTTCAGTCTTTGACTGTCTTTACCAGCTGGACCCTGTACACAACTGACCAGGACCAAGACCTTCTGTACTAGCTGCTTTCCTGCTGTGTGTAGGCTTCTTGTCTCCCCCGCTTTTCCTCTGTTTTTCTGGCGCTCGATCTCATTCTTTTAGTTTTTTACTCATTCATTTCTTCCACATTGTTGCATTGGGCCTTTACTTTTAGTACCAACGTACATGGTTCTGTAACACGAAACAGTTTGGCATCTGGTCTGTCAGATTTATTGAAACAGTTTGTTAGTATCTAACAGTATTTCTGGTTTTTAACCAAAACTTTTACATTTTTTTTTCACAGTTTTCTAGTACAGGAGTATATTTAAACATTTAACATTTAAAGGATTTAGCTGAAAAACACGTTTATATTTCTCACATTCAAGTAACAAAAAAATAATTTGGAAGCAGTCTAACTAAAATATAAATATAAAAGACCGTTTTGCTATATGCTTAAGTGATCCAGCTAGTTTTTAGCACAATTGTAAGAGGTTTGTGAAGCCCTAAAGGAGCATTTCTTCAGTTCTTTAACTTTGTCTTCTTTCGTCACCTCACTTACCCATGTAATTTTTGAATGCTAACATCTGTATATGACACACTGTACATAGACAGACAGACAGATTATTATTATTATTTATATACTTCCCTCCTTTTAGAATAATTCAATGCTATTACAACATATTAAAATATGTCAAGTAAAACAAAAAACTGCAGGCAAATTGATAAAAGATATACAAAAAAGAAAGCAGTAAAGTTACAATTATGTGTAATAAAATGAAACCAAAAACATAAAATAGCAACAGATTTGAACTAAAAGACAGTTCAGTAAAAGTGTGTTGCTCCCCTCTGCTGGTGTGTCTGTGTCTCGTGGCTCTGAGCTCACTCTGGCTGCCTGTTAATAACGGCCTTTGTTAAACCCACAGCCTGGCTATTTCTGGGCCTTGCTGTAAACAGGCAGATTCCTTATCCCAGATTGGGAATGTTTTCTGCCTTAAGCTAGGTGCTTGTATGCGCAGTAGCAAATAATAGATCAGCAAGGGTGGGAGATGGAAGAAAGCCAGAAGGAAGGCGCTACAGAAAGAAAAGGAACCATATGATGGCTACTGAGGTTGGATGATTACAGAAAACGGTGCAGAGGCAGAGAGGTGAGAGTTAACCAGGGCAGGTGTGAGGTGCTATGGAAAAACCAAGAAAGCCTAGTATAAATTAAAATAAATAAAAATAAACACTGTGGTGGTCTGTGGGGTTGGATTGAGTTCCTCCAGTCCGCAGAGCTGAGACTTTGCTGCCCTCTGTTGTTTCCTCACAGCATTTAAGTCGTGACAGTTTAAAATGTCGGCAGAAAATTCAGCTTCTCCTCACTCTATGCAAACATTAATATGATTACGTCTAATGCTCTGTTTCTCAGGAAGTGAGTCCAAGCATGCTTGCATGAAAGCGTGTGCGTGTTGCAGTTTCATATCCCTTTACATCAAATGAAAGTGTTGAATATTTGTAACCGTTGTGACTTACATATAATACTGTTCTATTTCTGTGTTTTCTTGGGCTCTGAAGCTTCATTAATAACAAAGCTGTAGCTGAATATCTACATTCAGTCAGTCACAATAATCTATTATGTGCTTTTTGGCTTGTGACAGTTTCTCTTGCATGTATGTGACCATACGCTTCTGTAGATTTCATAAAGAACTGAAACCTGAAGTCAGTAAATCTCTGTCACAGAACACACTCTGTTAACTACTGAATAGCTCTTCATATGGCAACAGGACTATTAGGTAATGTATTATCTGAAAACTTTACCTGTTTTGTGTAACTTTTGCTCCTTTTACTCAGGTTGCATTTGTAGTTTTTTTTCCCAGAGGCAGTTGCGCAGGTTTTAGCCCCTTTGACCTCGACTGGGGATTTGACCATTGTTGTTTGTGTGGCTTTTTTTCTGTCTTGATGGAATCTAGAAGTACCTCATGCCGTGTGATTGTTGCACATACTGATTTTGCATTTGAAAGAATTACATTTAAAGATAAGTGGAAAGTGAAGCACATTATTATGTTGAGTATCTCTGACGGTAACCCTGCGGTTCCTCATCGCTCCTCTTCCTTAAAACCCTCTCCTCTCTATACCTCCTAATCTAACTCCTGGTTTTTCCTGTCCTTCTCCTTCCCTTTTGGCCTTTTACTCTAACACCTAACACTATCCCTTTTCCCTTTTCCTCCTTCTATTCCACTTTTTCCTTTCCTTCTGCCTCCTTTTACTCCTCCCCTCCACCCTCCACCCCACAGATGAGCCAACCAGCCCCGGTGCAGATTTGCGTGCCCGCCACGTGCCAGCGTCCTCCGTCGTGTCCAG
>OMLM01020620.1:26733-61870 GCA_900302695.1 Helostoma temminkii | reverse complement strand
TTCCCCCCCAAGATGTTACTTGAAATGTTTCCCTTAATATATTCATTCTTTTTGTTTTATATTTGCAATATATATGTATATATATATTTTGTATTAAAGTAAAAAAAAAGTACTTTTATTGTGATTTCACCTCTTGGGTGTACCTGTTCAAAGGAGACCTGACAAACATGACTAAACCTGTTCCTTATTTCCTCATAGATGGCCTTTCTGATTCTCAGCACTGTGCAGAAAACCTTTATCTCATGAGATGCAGTCTTCAACAATGTTGCTCCATCGTGTGCACAAACTATCTAGTAACTACATGTAGCAAGATAAGTAATTGGTAATTATTACATTATATTGGACAGTTTTCAGGCAGCTCAGCGCCACATTTTGATGGCTGACCTCAACATTTTTCTTTGTTTTTCATGTCTGGGATTAGCGACAGCTCTGCATATATTTATTGAGCTCAAGGCAAAATATGTTCTGTCTTATAATAGAGACAGAAGAATCCTAACAGTGTGACGAGCTGTTAAAATACGGTGTAGTCATACAAACGGCTCCGCTTTCACGTCAGGTGCGCGTTTTCATCACATCCCCTCTGAGGGTTCATCTGTCTGCACATTTATTACCTTGGGGTTACATGATGCAGAGTTTTCCATAAGTTCACTCCCTAAAAAATCCTCCCAGACTGGGGAAACGGTACATTAGAGGATCTGAATGCAAAACCTGCTGACACGCGTCTATTGTTTCCATCTCTCTGCGGAGCCACATCACAAAGTAACACAAACAGGACGTGAAGCTTCTAAAAAAATCATGAGATGCTCGCTTGTGTTCTCCTGACCAAATGATTCCATGAAAAATAATAATAATAATAACAACAACAAGTGATAAGTCATAGTCTTACCTCAATATTTTTTCTACAAGTGCCTGATTTCTGGAATGTGTTTTTGTTCTGCAGTGCCATGCTCAGTTCTTATCTTTCCGTTTCCTTCTGTTGTTTCTGGGTCTCCTCCCTCCTCTCCTGTGGTCGATAGTACGACTAAGGCACTCACCCAAAGATGTGTACAATAAATACAAGCTAAACGAGAGGCTGTGAGGAAAGCACACTTCAAGCCAAGGACGTCTATGCACTCTCTTTGCCTTTAACACGGGCGTTAACAGCTATTACTGACGCTGCTAAGAGAGAAGAGGCATAGTATTCTCTCAGCTGCTTTATGTTTTTTGTTTTCAAACAAGCCGAGGTCATCTCTGTTTGGCTGGTGATCCGCAGTGTGTGAATATGGTACACCTAACCTACCCTGAACTACATTAGGTCGTGCTAGACAGCATCCAGTTTCCTAAAGAACAGCTCTCGACTTCATCTGAAGGAAAACTCAACAATAATCCGTGTGTGTTGTCTGAAATGTGATATACCTAATGTCTCATTGTTGTATTTTAGATCTGTTTTTGTACATACTATCTTAATATGTAACATACTGTATTGTGTACATTTGGAATTGCTTTTGAGTATAACTAATATGAAAATGGCTGGACTCGAAGGTTGTCCGCCTGAAACCATTTCCTCACGGCTGTGTGCTTTAAAGCAAGGTTATAGGATGTAAATAAACAGAATTATGTTTAAAAACTTCTTGGCATGCCTGTTTGTTGTGGAGACGGTGGGATTTTGCGAGGCACACACTTTTGCAGGGTGGATGAGGCTCGTGTTTTGCAGCGCAGACAACTTAAAATAGGAGCTGAATGATGACCTCTAGAGGCTGCAGATGAATAAGGTCTCAGTAGGCCCCTCTGGCACAGATTGCCTCTGCACAAACTTGATCTAAACTATAGATGCGACGTCTTTTAATTTATAGGAACAGCTGAGTGTATTTGCATGAATATTAGCAGTAGCGATGGGAAAGTAGTGACACTGATGATTCTAGCTGAACAGCTTTAATGAAGACAATTTGAATGAATTCCTTTGGGTTTTAACACAACTAGCACCTCCCTTATGAACAAAGTCTGTTTCAAATGAGGGAATAAACCTACTTCTCATTTCTTGAACAATAACCTTCACAGCTTTAACTTGGAGAGGGTACACCTTCATCACATCCCATCCCCCCCTACAGTGTATTCAGAGCCCACTGATGTCTGTCTGTCTGTCTGGCCCATTTCAGGATCATTGCAAGAAACGCTTTGTGATAACTTGCTGACAAAAGCCACGTACAGTAGCTTCACGCTGCTGCTTCCTGTGCTTCAGAGCAGGCGTTACAACACACGACAGATTTAAGCTGAATTTCACTTTTTCCGTTTATTTGAACTTATGATAACACGACTGTTAAAATGGTCACTCTGGAATTGACTCCTGCAGATCAGTCTTTGCAAACTGATCCAATTAGCTGTTCAGTTTGTTCGGGGGTGCTGCAACATACAATGTCTGTTTATGACTCAAGACTGAAACCGTATGTCAGTGGATACCTACGAATTTGACCCGGGAAACAAAATATTTTTCGTGTTGTCTGATAACATTCTCTTTATAAAAAGAATCTTATTTTGAAATATTTCCATTTTTTCTTGAAAAAAAAAAAAATCAACAGGACAACCTACAGTCCAAATAGAAAAGAAATATAAAGTATTGCATTGCAATGCAAGGATTCATCAAACTGATTACAGAAAACTGAAGACAACTTCTTTTAAAAATGCAGTAGTCCCACGTTTTTACCTTTCAAGAGGTTTTCTCTACTTGACTTGTGTCCTTTAGTTGGTAGCGACCTGACCCCTGTCCTTGCTCGGCTGGTTCTGCAGAAGGAGCTCAGTGTTTTGGGCCCTCAGTCTCTCCAGTTCCCTCTCCAGCTCTCTGAGCCGGACCAGAAAGCTCTCCTGGTTCAGACCACCGGGCTCCACTGCGCGCCTCAGCCGGTTGTTCTCCTCCTCCAGCCGGGACATGCACTTCTCCAGCTCCAGGTACTCCTGCACCAGCTCTTGCTTGGTCATATTCTGTAGGCTCTCGACGTGGTACATCTCGTAGGTCTCGGAAAAGTCTCTCTGCAGAAACTCACCACCTGCGTTCCCGGGTCTCCCGATCCCGTCGCTGCCTCCGCCGCTGCCGTCATCGTCGTCCTCCTCGTCGTTATCACAGAAGTCCTCCTCGCTGGCCGTGTCCTCCATGCGGCCACCGACCCCCGAGGGCCGCCTGACCCCTGTCTCGGTGTTGAGGTCTGGCTCCTCTCGGTCGTGCTCGTCCATCAGGAACTGTGTGGTGTTGTAGGGGGCCACCGGCAGCCCTTTGGCGAACATCTCCTCTCTCACCCGGGAAGCCCTGGCGGTCTCCCTCTCATCCAGGGCTTTCCTTTCCTCCCAGGAAAGTTTGTAGTAAGGCTTCCAGTTGCGCTTCTTTTTAGAGGTCCTGCGCCTGTGTCTCTTCTTGCCCAGACGCGCATCCAAGCCAGTGTCGGAGTCGATCTGCAAACTCTCCTCTTGCGCCTGGTTTAAAGTCTCCTGCGTCGGTCTGTCTTCACCGTTTTTCTCCTGGGCACTGTGATTCCCGTCACCCGCTGCTTTAATATCAGATTTCTGGTGAGGCTGCGTTGCGATCTGGCACTTTTTGAGCTCGTTTCCGGCTGCTAAGGCAGGGCACATCTCCTCCTGTCCGCCTTTCATTTGCCATAACTTGTCTGTGTTGACATCCTCACAGTTCTCCGCCCGCTGCTGCCGCTGCTGCTTCTGGTCTCTCTGTCGCCCCCTGTCGCCGTTCACTGGAGCACCAGGGTCGCTGGCTGGGAGATGCTCCAAAGCTTCTCCGCTGCTCCCACCTGATGGGCTGCCTGAAGTTTTCAGGTGATAGGTCTGCTCTGCTGGCTCTGTCATCCTGATGATCCGCTCTGAAGGCTGCTCCTTAGCGCATGTTTAGATTATGCTTATGCTCTAAAAACCAAAGTCAAAGTTCGTTAAAAGACGTTAAACTTAATTTAAACAAAAATATGCTTGTTCCAGAATGAGCCGAAATCACTAAAAAAAAGTTTAAGTTTTTACGCTTGAAAACAAATTCTCGCAAGGTAGAAGTAAACTTCCGAACTGTAAACACTTGTTACTCCTCCAAGGGTTTGTCAGAGCAACTGTCGCTAACTACCATTAACTGTTTCGATGCTGTCAGAGCTATCGTTCACCCGGAGACTACGTTCCTCCATTACAACAGTGTCCAGTGTGCTACTCAAGAAGAGGGAGCTCGTGTTTATATAGCAGCTCCGCCTCCAACCGTGCGCATGCTACTACTTGTAACGCCTGATGGATTGTGGGACGTGTAGTTTTAATTACAGTGAAGAACTGGCTGAGGGCTCAATGTGAAACTACATAGTCCACAAGTCTACTATAACAGACTCACAGTTTAGCCAATCAAATGATAGAATATGTAGCACAATAAAGCGCACCCCTCTCTTTGTTGATTGGTCCAGGGGATAAGTTTGCTGTTGCTAAGCTTGAAGTTTTTTCTCATTGGGCAATCCAATAGTCAATCAGAAGTACGTAGTCTACACCAAGCAAGCAGGCCGGAGCATTCTTTATGGGCGCTACTATCTACAAATAAAGGGGATACAATTAAAAGTTACTAAATACAAGTTTAAACACACACTTTTAAATAGCATTTTATTGCAAATGGGAGAAATAATCCGATTTTAAAAGACAGAAAATGTGGTTAAGTTTTATTTTCTCGTGACACAGTTTAACGCAGAATTGCGATTAGGACGAGCCCCCTCCTGTGTTTTAAGGAAAATTAAGAAAGTAGCTTACCGAAAATAGTCCGTCTTGAATGTTCATATTACAAAATAAGTAAATACTGCTTATTTTCGCAATGCAATCATTTCCGTGTTTACTGGCACTAAAACGCATCGTTATGGTGCAAGTTAGATCATTCAGTGTTTCAATATGAATATTCAGCGTGGGGTGCGGAGTGATACGTTGTGGGGCATGGGCTTGGGGGAACTCTGGAAGCAGCGTAAACAAACGACATTTATTGTGAAGCTGCCGTTACCACCACATCTCAGAGCCCCTCGTTGTTAAAGGGTGGGTCAGATGATCTCACACTTACTCAATAATCCTGTTAACAGTGGACGGAGTGGTGTAGATCGGTTTTGACTATTACTGCGCAGCCCATGTTCTGATACGCAGTGTTAGTTTCACACTGTTGTGTCGTGTTAACCGCTAAGGATAAGCTAGCTAGCTAACGTTAGCCTAACGTTAACGTTAGTTAGTAACTAAATGAGCGCTGTGTGGTGACGCTCACAGACTAAACACCGCATCAATCCATAAAGTGTGAAGCAATTTGCACTATAACCAAAATAAACGTAACGTTAGGGTACGATATTTCAAAGGAAAATGTGCTAGTCAGGGCCAGTATACCGATAAACGCCACACTGTACACAAAGCTAGGCTAGCTAATGTTAACTAGCCCTCGCTGCACCGTTGTATAAAATGGTAATAAACGACTAAAAGTAGACCTGATTCAAACAAAGTGTTTCCTCATTTTGTCGCTATACCGCATGTCCAAGAAAGAAAAATTAATAATGCTACAAAAATTCCCAACGTTAGCCGCTTGCTAACTAGGCCAATGTGTTTATACTGGGTCAGCGTAATTGCTGGAAAGTAACGTTTCCCTGGAGTTTTTTCATCAAATAACTGCGACTGATTTCTGCTTTTAGATTTTGACTGTTCTGTATGGACAATAAAGGCAGTAGCTTGCTAAAATACATCAACAGATCAGAAAACAGTCATCGTTCGTATTTATTCATGTCATGAAAACCTCGAAGCACTAGTTCAGTTTCAGGACATAGACGGTGCCGGGTTTTGCAAGGCAGCACTGAAGCTTTCTTTTAGTTGGCTGCTAGTTAACATTAGCAAACTCTAGTTGGGATTTACACGCTTCGTGCACAATCTTCTCAAAAGTGACCACAAAGATTGTAATAACTCTTATCAGCATGTCTAGAACAAACAATAAAACATTATTTTAATAATGTGGCTAGGTTTTTGAAAGTATAAATATCTTAATATTGGTTTGTATTGTTCTGTTGCACATTCATTACATAGACATGGCATGTTGAAGGGCTCTTTGTATACTAATTGTCCCATTGTCCACAGCAAAGAAGTTACTCAGTGCATTTACTTTAAATTTTTTTAAGCTGTGCACGTTTCACTGTACCACACACACACTTTCCTGGTAGTTTTCACAAAGCATTGGCTTCTGTTAGTGGAAGAAATGGCTTATTCAGTCTGTGACCTCCTCTGGTAACTTAGGTGACTGGTCTCTCCTACTACCACTTGTAAAGACTGGGAATGACTGTGACTACAAACAACACAGGCCTACTGTTTCTACTAATAGAAGCAGGCAGAGTTTCAGCTCTGGCAAATGAGCAAGTTGAGCTGGGAATGATTGAGGAAGAGATGATATGTTCCAGTTAATATGAAACCTAATGACCATGGAGATTGAGAAATCATACCAAGGGTTCCCATATTCTCAAATCAAGGAGCGGTGCAGCCACAGAACCAAAGCTGCTCCTGCATAGATCACAGCTTGTGGGGATTAGCAGACATGACTTAATCTCACCCTATCTAACATGGTTGTGGCTGCATTTGAGAAGAGATGAAAGATAGACATTGTTACAGGTTTGCTCTCGGCCTTGAGGTGTAAATTTAGGCTATGATTGAAGTCCAGCTACACGTGGGCGGCTGTGATCTTTAGATTTTCATGAATGCAGCAAGTCCAGATCAGTGTTTTTTTGCAAGTGCTCACACAGGATACACCAGCCGCATTAAATGACTGAGTGAAAGAAACATGTCACTTTAAACACACTCCACCCACCCTGCCAAACCCGCTTGCTTATGTGTGTGTGCCCACAATCCCATGTGAGCTTTGTGGATGTCTGTGGATCAGAGACGATCACATTTTATTCTTGCCAGGAGACCAGCTCCAGACCACCCAGCTCTTTGCCACAGAGTTCTGTTGTAATCTGTTGACAAGGACTTAATTAGTTACCAGCCAGCCCTCTGGTTCTGCGGGTGTGTTTCCGCCTCTGTCTACCACCTTTACATCAGCATTTAGGTGCACACCACATGCACATACACATGGCTGCAGAAGAGAGCTTTGACAGGGGATTGATTATTGTTGAGACTTTAGCAGTTACTGTAAACAACCAACAGGGGGCGACCTCTCCTAATTCATTGACATGACTTGAAGTTGAGTTTGTGGTAAAAAAATATTTTAATATGTTGTTTGTCCTTTTTGTTCTGTTTGTGGAAGCAAAACAGTGTGTGGCTGCACCTTGGTATTTAGGTGTGATACAGAGAAATGTTTACTCCTGCAGGAAGCACATTCTGTAAATAAAAGAAAGTTAAAAGTATAATTCTACTTGCTCAGTTTTGGTATGGTCATTTGGTTTTGCTACAGTGTTTGTACAATACCACATATAATTCATTACTGTCCCGCCCAAAAACAAACTTTTGTTGGATGTGAGGTGGTTATCAGCTTTCCACACCTTTGATGAAGTTTATACTGGTAGCGAGTGTGAGTCAGCACAAGTTTGTATAACGTGATACGTGTATATACATGTAGTTATCTGCTGGTGTTTATATTTTGTCACTTCAAGCAGTACACGGTGTAATAATTCTGTATATTGATTTAGTGAACCTATTGTTCAAAATAATATACCTAAATATGGGTATTATTATGGGGTGGAAGCCACATTGTGGAAAGGTGATGGAGAATTTAACATCTGATGCCATCAGAGCCAGTGGAGGCCTTAAATGCTGTGATCTTAGAGAAACTGATTAGGCCAAGAATATGATCAGCCAGTGTATCAATACATAGACAATCATCTATAAACCTGTTAACAAACGCAGCACAATATTTACCTTTCACATTAAATTCTAATATACTGAGAAAAACTTAAAAGTGAAAACGACACCTTGAAAACAAGGCGGTTCAATTAGTTTATTCACAGCAAGGAGAAGCTGTTCATGTCAAGCCAGGATGTTATTGTGTTACAGCATCAAAATGAGCAGATTTAAATGTCATATGTGACTCTAGTCACTATTAATTCTTGTGTTGGTAACTTCTACCCTAATAAAACCACTATTGCTCTCGTCAAGCCTTAACAAGTCACTGGTCTGTTTATTGGGCTGTGCAGTCTAATGTGACCCAGCAGCTCTGAAATGAAATGAAATCTACAAGGTTTTAAATCTCTAGTGTTTGTTGAAACTCTCAGAAATGATTCTTCCTCTATAAATCTTTGAGGTGGAGTTGAGCTGTGCAGCGTTATTTCTAATGTTCATGGCAGAGCTGCTGCAGAGTGGCTAGTGCATGTGTGTGTGTGTGTGTGCTGTCTGTGAAGTGTAAGGAGCTCATATTAAGTGTATGTGCAGATATTAAATGCACTCAGGAGACTCTACATGTTCGCCTGTGCTGGTCTTAACACACGGCGCTTGGTGGGAGCGGCAGCAGCAGGAGGAGGAGGAGGTGGGGTACGTGGAGTGTGCGCGTTTTTTTGGAGTCATATTACGCACGGGCGTGGATCGCAGCGCCGGGGAGGTAGTTTTTAACATGTGCAAAAGGAATAACTGTGCTCGGCTTCTCCCTCCCCGTACTCTGGGTGCTTCTGGGGCAGCGCAATCAAAAAGACACCTGCGCCCTCAGACTTCGTACTGTTTCCCAAACTTGTCCGGTGTCGAGGTTGTACCCCGCAGTAAATTATCGCTGAAGTTTCCGTAAGTTGCGGCGATGTTGGGCAGCGGAATGTCATCGTACAGTCCCCGAGAGCAGAGGAAGAAAGTCGGGGAGAAGACGACGGACCCCCTGAGGAGGCTCGGTAAGGAAATCACCAAAGTTTTACGAGCAAGCCGAGCTGTCCCTTCTGCTCACACAGAACCAAAACAGATTCGCGCAGGCACTAAAATATATGTTGGTGGTTTAGATTGAGAATATGTGTCGAGGTGAGTGTTTTTCTCCCGTGGTGGTTGCTCAGTATCCACATGCACAGCTCTATTGTCTAGTAATTAACAGAATGATTTAACACACTGTAAAGCCTGATTGTTTATTAAACTGTGTGTATGTGGCCTGACATCTTGTTGTGACCTACACCTGAGTCTAAAGGTGCCTACCAGCTTCTACTGACCATGTGTTGCTCATCAGCAGATAACAACACCTCAGTGACACATGACAAGTGGTCAGTGTGTGTGTAGCTCAGTGATCATGTGTTTATGAAGCCCTGAATTGTGATGCATTCAGGATCCTCATCACGCCCATCCCTCCCTACTCCCTCTCAGCCCAGGACAGATTCACACAAGACTCCTCACCCAAAATAGACGCCTGCTGAGCGCTGACAGAGCACCTGTCAGAAAAGACAGGAAATCTGGACTCACCCTTGATGCACTTTGTTTGTAGCAGGTTTACAGTAAACACTTTACAGCACGTCGTTTTTTAGTGTTTCAACAACAGTGCACGGACAGCGACTGAGGTTAACTGTGGCTCAGCGGACTATGCTGAAACTCTGACACTATGCACTAAGCATCACTGATGTTTGAGTAATGAAACTGTCGCTGCTCCTCAAAATGTAAGACGTCACTGTCACCCCTGTATTTGAGGACAGCGAATAATGGAGCCAACTCCAAACTGTTGCTGGATGTGTCATCATAATTGAGTAAAGTAACCTTTAACCTGCTGCTTCTTAGCAGCTTTTGAATCCTTACTGACATCAAGTGGAAAACACCCAATGGTTGGTCACACATACTGAAATCATTGGAGTTTAGTGGTTTGGTGTCTCGGGACCAGCCCTGTTTAGTGGCTAAGTGACTTCTAATCCACTGTAAGATAAATGTGTTAGTTTTCAGATAGTTTATGTTTGAATCAGTCAGGTCACCCTGGAAGAATATTTGCTACCACAGGGTTGTAGACTAACCGTATGCTCTGGATTTACACAAGCAACACCCATGACTTGTTTTTGCAAGTTTGAACTGGATCTGCTGTACTGTACTGGCACCTGTACACACTGAATATATTCAACAGTGTTGCTAAAATGATCTTCACAGTGAATGAATATCCAGCCCACATTACCAGTATATATATAAAACCAGATCCAGTATGTTGTGTATACATGTTTTACAATACAATAAAGAGATATAGAAATATATAGAAGAATATATAGAGATATAGAAATAATATAAATATTATTTAAACAATAACACACAAACAGATTTTTAGACCTTCAAATCTACAGCCACTTTCATAAATAACAGATAAAACATGCACTTTATAATTCGAGTGAGGTCTCTACTTTCCAGAGCAAACTTAAATACATCAAGCAACCATTCCAATATTGATCTTCTGCACAACATAAATTCTCACAGTATGACCAGGCCAAAACAAAATAGGAATCACTTTCCACTTCTACCAATCCAACACAGCTCACGAAGTCTGGTTTTTGCATGAATATTTTTGTATTTGCCTCAGTAAATGTCAGTAGCAAGAGAAGTATCCCAGCAACTGAAGATTTTTGGGCTCCGCATGAGCGAAATGTCTCTTATAAATCAGGTCCATATTTTTGTGAAATATTCATGTATGTTCTTAACTTGTGTTTTAAGAAGCTATTTAACTTGTTTGCTTGTTGTTGTTGTTGTTGTTGTTGTTGAAACCTGAGCCAAAGACCTTAAAGTTCAGTGGTGACTATCTAACTCACAGCTTAATGTGTGGAGGTGGACAAATAACCTCCTCATTGTGTGTGTGTGTGTGTATCATTCATTGTTATAAACAAAGGCAGTGTGTTTATAAATTAAATGTATTATTCATTGTGACCGCCTTAGCTTATTCATTTATTCATATATATATTTCTCTAATCTTATTTTTGTTGCACACTCGAGGCTGCATGGCCTTCATATTCTGCTGTGTGCTTTCCAAAAACCACTGGCAGTAATTCTGAGTTTCAAACTAACAATTTGCTCCTAATCCTTTTTCTGGGGAATGCGTTCAGATCGGGCAGAACTTCTTTGCACACTTTCATCAGACCACCTTTTAACCCTGTGATTGGAGTGTTTTGTTGAAGATTAAACCTTACATTAGGAGATGCAGACAGGTCTGCCCTACTTACCACCTGACCCACATTACAGGGACAGCTGTGGGACAGAGAAACTTTAATTGCCCCCTCGCTCCTATCATTTCAGCAGCACCCTGTCTTGTCTGTCTTTATGCAAGTGTAGAATCCTTGCTAGCTGTCTCTCGTGACATTTGTTATGCTGAGAGAAACATGAACCACATCCCAGGAAGAGCTGGTATGTGAGGCTGAGTAGGGAGGACTCATGCAGACACAGTCTATTACTGACCAGATGACGGGACTGTTTTCTTTCTAATCTTCTTCTCAGTCCCCCACTGCTCACAGTGCTGAGACACCCTTGGAGAAATAGGCTTTATGGGATTTGTTTGTGTATTTTCTCACTGCTAATCCAGCAGAACATTTTGAGCCTGTTTTTCAATAAATTGAGCTGCAAAATATTCATCAGTTTAATTGTTTTCAGGTCATACTGACTTTGGTTGAAAATATCTCAACAACTTTCAGATGTGTTGCCACGTACATACAGATATGCCAAGTACAGCTGTACTTGTTAGCAAATGTTAGGATGCTAACACACTAAACTAGATGGTTAAAGTGGTAAAGTTATATCTGCTTAGCATTTAAGTCAAAGCCACAGAGCTGTTTGCATGGCACACTACTCATTTAGTTCCATCTTGTGTCAGATTGTTGATTTGTCTAAGACTTTAAACATTAAATAACATTTCTGTCTCCCTCAGCAGTACTTAATGTGTAGTTACTTAGCTAACATGCTAAGATATAAATTAAAAGCCTTCTGCCTGCTAACAATCTGCACGCTACCAGACATACACATGTACAAGCTGCTGATACAATATAGTATTGAGATTATCCAGATTCTGACACTAAACTTTAATAATAATTAAGATGATGTCTTCTAATGGGTGGCACAGTGGTGCAGTGGTCGCCTTACAGCAAAAAGGTCCTGAATTCAATACCCGGGTCAGACAGGGTCTTCTCTGTGGAGTTTGCATGTTCTCCTGTGTTTGCGTGGGTTCACTCCGGCTTCCTCCCACAGTCCAAAGACATGCAGTCAGGTTAACTGGGGACTCTAAATTGCCCGTAGGTGTGAGTGAGAGTGTTAACAGCTCAGAAAGTGGATGGATGGAAGTCTTCATATGTAATTATTATTTAAATAAGTATATTTGTAGCTAATGTTTCAAGAATCAGGCATAACTTATAAGTTACTGTAGGTCATACTAGCATCATGACACAGTTTAGGAAACACTTTAAAAGAAATAAATAAAAAACCTCCATACAAACATTGCACACTATAAGCTATTGGGGTGACATAGCATGACCATAACAGTAACATAACAGTATCCCTGTTATATCAATTTCTGTCATTATAGCATCAGAAATCATTTTCTACTACACAAACTTACTGTGAACTGGCATGACACAGGGCAGAGCCTGATCCAGTATGAACAGTACCGCATAGAGCAGTTAGCATGGTGGTAAACCCCGTCTTTTCTCATTAACATTGCCAATTGTACAGCTTCTCTTTTTTCTGCTGCTTTTTGTGCTGTGTTGAAATTCTTCAGTAGAGTGGATCAGCATTGTTGCTATCCAGGCAGCATGCAGGGCTTTCAGTCTCCGACGAAGTGGATGTCAACCAGATTTTCTGCGGGGGACCAATATGAATAAATATGCCCAGCACTCTGTTTAAAATCGTATGAGGAGGTTTTCAGAAGCACATAGTGTATAAAAATGCAAATGTACTTCTTTTTAAATGCAGACTTGTGCTCACTTGTTCGGGCCCAGCTCTACTTAACGACCGGTACTACAATGATGTAGGTAGGGAAGCAAGAATGTGGTTGAGGCTGGACAGACGTGAAGAAAAGGTGGAGCTGAGCAGCAGGATGAGTCACAAGCAGTCAGAGCAGTTTGGGCACCTTAGCATGATTAGTGGCCTACAGTTAATTGTGTCCTTGTGCACTGCTTGTGGGAATGCCTTGCATGTGGTAACAGCTTGGAAAAACAGGTTGTTATGGATAGAGGGCTGTTAGAGGGGATTTCTTTGTGTTTGACCCTGATGGGGAGAAATCATCAGCTGTGCCCTGTTTGTTTCTGGTCAGGGGGGAAGGAGCTGAGAGCAGTTTCTGTTGTGCTGTAGCTTCGGGGGCCCCTGAGGAGCTTTGTGAGCCATTTGGCACAGACAGTCTGAGGACTAAACTGTGATTTAAGGGAACGAGAAAGTAGATTTGCCAACTTCATCTGCACATAGTTTTAGAGGTGGACCAAAGACAAAGCTGTGAAGAATAATTTGACAAGTGTGGGAACTTTAAACTTCTCATTTAGAGAAAAGAGCTTAATAAGAGATCTCAGAATGTCCATTAGTGATACTTGCAGTATTGTGAATTCTGTGACACATTTTACACCACCTTACACAATGTGAATTTGCACTTTGAGCCTAAATGTTCCATATTCAAATTATGCATTATCCGCCCTTGATCAATTTGTTACACTCTGTCCTTTTTTTCTATAAGAAATGCCTAATATTTATTGATTCTGGCATCTTAATGGAGAGAAATTTCATATACCTTAGCATGGCCAGCGTACACTTCACCTTTTAGACTGTTCACCTGACTAATGCCCAGTGAATTATTCTTCATTCTATATTTGTGTTTTTATAATTTGTAACTTGTGTGTAAGTCTTAAACCTCTACGCTACACTGTTTCCTGTTTACCTTGTGTATTCAGTTGGCTCAGTTTCATATCTGAAGTCCATATATAGAAAACATGTCCACACCACAGTATTGAATTGTACCATGGACCCTATGTGGGTCTGTCATGATTGAACCTTTGGAACTGGAGTCACAAACTGCTATTTAAACACTACAGTCCAAAATCGAATCCAGGTTTCAGTCATACTCAAGTACGTCAAGTAAAAATTCAAAGAACATTCTTCTTTTTTTTTTAAACTTAAGCGCCAAACACATTCAAAGTCGTCTATCTTTCACCGTTACCTCACCACTGGGCTTCATCCTACTGTGAATTCCCCACTTTAGCCAGTATTGTGTGCTCATCATGTCTATACATTCCTCAGGCTCCTGCTTTCATCTTTTATTTTCTCCTATAGCATGCCCCAATCCTTTTGGTGCCCCCAACAAATTATGATTAAGTCCTTCCTTATGAGGCTCTTCATTTTTCTAAGCAACTGTGGTTGTGCCAAAATCATTCTTGATAAAATTTCCATCGATGAAAATATCTAGGGAAAACTAGTATGAAGAATAAAGCCAGACAAACCCTTAGAAACTTTCAGCCTCCTCTTCTACTGTCTGTTGGCCTTCACATTCCCCATGAGGGAAATAAATCTGCAAATTATCATGACTGAATTATATCTCAGTGTTCATTTTCTGTCATTTTGTTTCTGTACTGACTGTATATAGTTCATTTTTCTGAAGTCCACTCACTTTGTATAAACACAAAAGCATTAATAGAGACAAAGTGCTGGTCATATTCCACAATATATGAATTATAATCTGCCGTTTAGGGTATAAGCAGTTAAGCATAATTACTATATTTGTGAGGTTGAATTGAATTTTCAATGCAAAACCAACTATAGCCAGCAAAGATTTTGATTAAAAATATTATTTTGTAATATTTAGGTAAATACATTTAAAAATAACCTCAGTATTGTGGCACAGAATGAACTCTGCACAGTAACTCTCTTTGTCAACACAATAAATCTGCTCAGGTGAAGCTCACTTTCCTGATGATGCAGTGACACAGAGTCAAAGTGAATCATTTTACCTCACGTTAAATATTTTCTTTTGTGCACGTGTTTGCGTCTTCAGGGCTTCTGGACAATGAGGACATTCGTGTGATGATGAAGGGCTCCAACATGGTGAAGGTTCGCTCATCAAGGTGGCAGAAGAATCGGAATCTGCGGCTGCTGGAGGACGGACTAACCGTGTGGTGTGAGTCCACCAAGAGCTCCCGCAAAGCCAAATCCCAGCAGACATGTAAGTATGACTAAATCTTGGCTTATAGGTGAGGCAGAGCGGTATTTATGAGAACTAAAAAAAGTTTAAAGAGGAAAACTTAGCTCTGAAGCCGAGACTGCCTGTGAAAAGAAATTGGTCTTCTACAAATCAAAAAGAAGAAAAGAAAAAGAAAAACTTAAGCAATATCAAATTAGGAGAAAAGGGCTGTCTGGAGCTGCAGACCAGCAGGCAATGTGACCGTTCAGCCTGCTTATTGTTCTGAGTTGTTGAGTTGTCACATCTTGGCTCTGTCTCATGCTCTCTGTTCCACTTTGCCTTGTTAAAGCAGTTGCTTGTTTCTAAGTGAGGAGACAAATCAAGGGCTCTGCAACCCGGCTATCTAATGATTATATAAAACATATTCATAAAAGAAAAAAAGAAAATAATACACACTGGGCTTTAATAAATGCAAACTCTTGCTCACTGCTATTTTGTTGATCTGACATGTGACATGCAGATCAGACAGTGCAGATGACATGAACTCACTAATGACTCCAGTTCCCATGATGCACAGACAGTTATCTATGACTGGGAATGTAATTATTAATCTTTAGGTTCTGAACCAGAGCTTTTGAACATGTTTGTGTTCATTTTACTCATTCAATTGGAATGAGGACATGCACATAGTCTCTACTGCAGAGACCTGTTCCATAAAGCAACAATGGGATTTGGTTTGTGGTTCTTAAGCCAAAAATGTGCTGCACCAAACAATGTACATGTTTCAAAGAATAATTCACAGACTCACAGTGGGCAGTTATTAGCATTTGCATGGGTATAGTGAGTGGGAAACTTAGATGTATTGTCAGTTTTGTTGAAATGACTGAACATCAATCCACTAGTGGTTTGGGGTGAAGATGTGGAAGTGAAGCTCCTCACTGGCAGCTAAAAAACATTTGTCTTGTTTCATATGCACCCATGGAAGCACATACCTGTCTATATCTTATGCACGAGAATGTATGCTAGCAGTAACAAGAAACTTTTTCTTCCTGTCTATTTTTTTTAATGGAAAGAGAATGGGGAGGGAATGCAAAAAAGTGAATTTATGTTTTTGGTTTATCAAAGCAGAGAAACATGATCTGAAAAAGCAGGACAAGGTGGCAGGGTTTGTGCATTTTAGTGCATTATAGTGTGCATAAGCATACTATATAAGCATAAAACCAACTGAAAGTGCAATGTTCAGTTATTTACAAGGTGAAAAACTGGAGTATTTAAGGTATCCTGTGTGAGATAAATAATTAAACTGTGCTCACTTATTCTCAGAAAGAATAACTTGATACACATTATGCTTAATTTCAGGAGTCACATGTTATGTTTAGTTAGCAAATGTCTACCAGCGTTTGTGTCCAAGAACCTGATAATGTCTTTGATCAAGTTTAGGGCAGTGGTTTGACGACATGTTTCTTGGTAGTGTTTACTATTATAGGAACTCAGAGTTACACTAGTGGCCTGAATTACAGGGAAGCACACGCCTTTAAAAGCAAATCAAACAGAAAGACAGATTTAACAACTGGTCAGGTGAGTGTTACTTATAGAAACAGCCTAAATGTTGAGAGATCGTTGTCTTTGAAGAACAAGTGAAACTCCACAAGGGAATTTCACCTTCCTCATACCTTCACTGTTGACAGTGAAGGTATTTAAACTAAAGAATATAGACTCTGTGAAGAATAACAGAGCTGTTGAGTCGTGTACACCATAGCATGTAATCGTTTTTGTAGCTAACTCTCCTCTTGGAATAACCATTGAGCCTTAACATAGGAGATGCACAGGCAGGTTTATGGGTCAATGGGGGGTGAAGGCCGCCTTGATTTTGCGGCAGCTGTGCCAAGAATAGACATGGAGTGGTAGTGTGCAACACCGCACAATGATGACATCAAGCTGTGTGTGGACAGGTTGATCACTTCCGAGGACAAACACTGATAATGGCACAACGGCAGATTGTTGTGCATGTCTCTGTGTGTCTGTGTGAGACTGAGAAGGAGTATTGGCACGGTTCCTCTTTTCCAAGCTCCAGGCGCTTCTCCAGGTCCAGTGTGATCTGATGTCTGCATTTCAGCGCAGTGTCTCTTATGCTTAAATGGTCTTGGCTCAGAGTACACCACAGCACTTGTGTTGTCAGTTTCTACACCGCACACACATATACGTGTCACTTTTGCCATGGCTCTGGGAGAACCACACACGAGGAATGTAGAGCAATTTTGAAGATACTGACAGCAAAGCTTTTATGACCTCCAGTGAGAGAATGAGGCTATTGTCAGGACAGAAATGCTTATTGCCTGAATGAGTGATCATCACACTGCAGAAACAAACTCAAAGAAACTGATAGGATCAGGTAGTAGCCAGTGTGTGTCTGAGTTTGGCTGTGTTTTGTGGGTAGTATTGCACTGCAAATACAATTTGTAAATCTAAGAGTCCCTCAACTCTCAACTCGCCTGTGACTCCTCAGACAAAATTTTACTTTTCACTTACTTTTGTACAGTTCAACTTCAAAAATAGTTTTTTTTTTAAACAGCAGCAGAGAAGCTGAAGTAAGTGACAGATAAGTGAAGGTTGAGAGTATAAACAGACATTCATGGTTCCCAGGCAATCAGTCCTGACTTTGATAATAATATAATAAGATAATAATAATAATAATCAATTTAATAATTTAAATTTACTGCTACAATTAAAATACAATTACAAATCAATTAATCTGCCTATTATATACTTGATTAATGTATTATCTTTTTGTCAAAAAGCAGGAAGAATGCCCATTTTAGCTTCACAGAGACCAAAGTGATGTCTCTGAAGAGTTTGTTTTATTCAACCAACAGTTCAAAAATAAGACAATATGATCGCATTTCTGATAAAACTAAGCAGAAAGCCTTTATTTATTAGAAGCTAAAACCAACAAAACATTTTGTGTACAAAGACTGAACTGGTTATTCATTTATCAGAATAGTTAGCGATAGTTAGTAGTTGTGATTTTATGTCTTTACAAAATGTAACGCACATGTAGTATATTTTATTTAGATTTTCAATGAGTTTTAATGTTGATAATGTTGCTCTTTACCGTTTGAATGTAACTTTGTAACTTTAAGACTGTATGTTGTGTTAATAATTCATACCCCCCTTAGGCTTCCTACTTTCACCTTTTGTTTTCTCCGATAACATTTTCCAGTCACTTGAGTACTCAGAACGAGATGAACGTGGTAATCATTACGCCTGCGTAATGTCTATATGATAGCTTTGCAGTCACTACATTGACATAATAACTAATATAAAACACGTTGATAGGACCTGCTCATTGGCTGTCAGCATAGAGACAGAAATGGGAGATCAAGCTTTCACTTTGTATCCCGTAAGAGCCATAAAGCTGCAGTTTAAAAATATCTTTTCGAGAAGTATCTAGCACATATTATATTTTGCAATCACATTTCTCCTCTCCCCTCCTAGTCGCAGTGACAGAGGTAGAGTGCGTGCGTGAAGGATGCCAGTCAGAGGCTCTGAGGCCACTTTCCGGGTCGGTGCCAGAGAACCAGTGCTTCACGGTGGTCTTCAAAGGAGGCAGAAAGAGCCTGGACCTGATGTGCCCATGTGAGGATGAAGCTCAGCGCTGGGTACGAGGGCTTCGCACTTTAAAGGAGCAAGTGGCCAACATGACTCAGAAGGAAAAACTGGACCAATATCCTGCCCTATTTCCAATATGCTAGAATAAATATAGTGTATAAATATAGTGTAACTTAGGCAGCATTGCTATGGTGACTGACTCTGCTGTCACATGTGCCATCCCACACCCACAGCATAGCTAAGGTGAGCAGTAATGACTCAATAAAAAGCCCTGTCTAAATATAGTCCACCTATCACTGTTAATTACTATCCCTCATAGCCAGAGGATAACATGAGTGTAGGTATCAGGCAGTGTATAACTTTAAGTTCATCTCTACTTCTCTGTTTATTTCTCCATCAGTCTGTGCTGAAATATTTTTAGTTTTATGAACATATAAACCAGCAGGTAATTATCTCATTGCATACACTGTCAGTAACCTAGGTGATATTAAAATGTGTAATGTGAAAGTGGTATTGCACAACTGCACACACAGGTGACACCAAACTAAACTAAATTTAGTCTCTTGTTGCTATCGACTCTGATGCAGTGACAATGTATCACATTCAT
Organism: Helostoma temminkii; assembly: GCA_900302695.1. Lineage (NCBI taxonomy): Eukaryota > Metazoa > Chordata > Actinopteri > Anabantiformes > Helostomatidae > Helostoma > Helostoma temminkii. The sequence goes on along the minus strand of OMLM01020620.1, from coordinate 42,647 downwards.
TTTGTAGATAGTTTTGTGCAAAGGAACTTAATTACATACATGCTGCATAGAAACTAGTTATCAACAACCTTTAGTGCACTCCTCCCATAACCTCTTCCTTCTAAGAGCCTGTTGTGTTGTACTTTAATAGAATTCAGATTCTGAGGCAAAACCTTCACCTACATTATTCACAATGCAACTTGACCGCAAACAGCTCAGCTGGGGATTTGAGTGTATTATGATGGTAGCTTCAAGCTGCTAACCTCAAGCAGAGATGAGGAGAACATTAGAGGTCTGGTACGTTTTGTAACTCCACACCTCCAGATGTTTTTCATTTTCAAATCTGAAGTCTTCACCCACTGTTGCCTCTTCAACCGACCCATTTCAGGTAGCTCCCTGTGATGCCTCAGGAGGGCTTAAACAACTTTATTTCACATAAGCATTAATGTTCCCAAAGAGTGTAAAAACATTTTGATATGTAAAATCTGTGAAGTTCCTCTTACTGTAAGGCCTTGTATTATGAAAAACCACAGTAAATAAATATTTACTGAGGCAGTAAATATTTATTAGTATAGTCTTTATTAAACTGTACAGTGCCAGTACCTACAGTCACTACAGTCACTCTTTCAATTGGACCCGGAGAGTAAGAAAAAACCTTGCAAATAAACCACCTTCAAGGGCAAACAGTAAGTTGCAAGTGTGCAACAACAAGCTACACATTATGATTCCACAAACTGCCTTGGCTATATGCCTTGTCTTAAAGCATACTCTGGTTTTATTCCTCAACTCTCCACACTTGGATCCGGGGCTACTTGAGGCGAGCAGATCAGAACCAGGATGGCAAAATGAGCTACGATGAGGTCAAGCGGCTGCTACAGATGATCAACATTGACCTGAGTGAGCAGTACGCCCGTGCCTTATTCAAGGTGAGGGTCACGTGGGTTTTTATTATCTGTGCAACATCAGTACTGTATATAATTTATAGATGCACATACAGTGAATGTAAGATCACATAGAGGAGAACTCTTTGTGATAGATTTGCTAGCTGGTGCTGTATCACTGTGATTCCTCTGACATTCTGGAGTCCGGAGTCTGTGTTTAATTACCAATCCAGCAGCAAGCCACCCTCCACATCTTTAGCCCCTCCCTCTCATCTTCCCCACCACAAATCAACCCAATTGTTTGGCTATTGTGGGAGATCATTGCCTGCTGTGTCCCTCAGCTCTTTATTACAGCTAAACTGTTGTTTTTGTATGATCTATCCCAGTACAATTTCCAGTAGTGACTCCAAGAACCATTGAACTGTTATGGACATGCCTTCCCCACAGAGAATTGAAGCACTCCCAAAATATAAGCATACTGTGTTTGATCTGTGTCTTTCTCTCTCTGTGCGTTTAATTGCTTGTCTTTGTTAACTCATTGCTCTCGCTCCAGAGATGTGACCGATCCGGTGATGGCCGTCTGGATCACATAGAGATTGAGGAGTTCTGCAGGGAGCTGCTGCGGCGACCCGAGCTGGATGCTGTGTTCAGACACTATTCGAGTAATGGTTATGTGCTCTCCACTGCTGAACTACGCGACTTCTTGGGAGACCAAGGCGAGGACGCCTCACTGAATCATGCTCAGAACCTCATACTCAGCTATGAGCTCAATGAATGGGGTATGTCCTTATAGCAGTCATTCAAACCACCCTCAGTGTTTTCATGTAAACACTGCGAATGTCCCTGTTGCATATGTCTCCTGCTTCATAAAATAACATGGACTAAAGCATGAAAATAACAAACAAACAAATACTACTCTATACCCACAGCAACATATCCAAGAAAGATAAAGGCAAAACTATATTCACCATCTTGATTATATGCTGAATGTTATGAAAAGACATAAAACAGAGATTAAAATAATTTTTAAAACATGTTCTGTCAGACAGTGTAGTTAAATTCTAAAGTAATTCTTTGCATTTAGCTATTTGTAACAACAGCATAAAGTTCATAATGTCAGTTTTGGTTATAATGTTTTATAACATGTCACACCATGGCAATTGTGTGTCTCGGTTCTTATATATTTTAATTAGTAAGTGGATTAGTAATTTGTTTTATTAAGAAAGACATATTAAATCAGGTGCGTTGAGTTACAACGATTGAATAGAGGAGTGATTGAAATGAGAGAGAATCTTTGAATTAGCTTAATTAGTTTGCATTAACGTACATATTTGGAGAATATGACCATTAAGCGGAAAAAAATGTTTCCATAATAAAAGACCTGACAGGGTGGTTGACTGTGTGACATCCTGAAACATCCCAGCAATGACAGCTTAGAATAAATTAAGTCAAAATAAATAAAATTCTAATGAGAAAATCAAGCTGTGATTTAGTATAAACCATCTCATGTCTTCTGTTTCTCCAGTGCTTTTTTATATTGTATAAAGCCTAATAAACTCCCACCAAGACCTGATGGAAACACTTTGCCATTTATTGCAGCTCAGAAGAACCAGTCAATGACTCAGAATGGATTCACTATGTACATGCTGTCACTGGAAAACGATGTGTTTAATCCTGACCATGCCAGAGTCTACCAGGACATGACACATCCGTTGGCCCACTACTTCATCTCCACGTCGCACAATACCTACCTTACCAAGGACCAGGTCACCGGTGCCAGCAGCACTGAGCCATACATCAGGTATTTCAAGAGATTTATTTTCTCTTAAGGCACAATTGTGTTATGGAGCTGAGTTTTAAGTGTCTGTAACCGGCAGGGCTCTGAATCAGGGCTGTCGCTGTGTGGAGCTGGACTGTTGGGATGGAGATAAAGGTGAACCTGTCATCTACCACGGCCACACACTCACCTCCAAAGTGCCCCTTAAAGAGGTCATTGAAACCATCGCCCAGTATGCCTTCAAGGTATCATTGTTTACAGGTGTACTATAAATCCTCAGCTGTGCTGTTCCCACCCACTACTGATGAAATAACTGAGTCAGTGAGTAAACAAATCCAAATTCTTGTGGTTACATGGCGTACTTGGCTGTGAGGCAACCTCGCAGTATTTTGACATACCACAGCATTATAGTGTTAGGTCTGCTTTGCTATTATGTGATCAAATTGCCTTTTAATGGCTTTGAATATGTGTTCCAATGTGTTTATCCATGCAGGCATCCCCATACCCTCTAATCCTGTCCTTGGAGAACCACTGTTCTGTGGAGCAGCAGGCTGTCATGGCCAAACACCTTCGCGCCATCCTGGGCAACAGACTTCTTACCAAGCCCCTCAGCGACAAGCCTCTGAAAGAGCTGCCTTCTCCTGAGGTACAAAACATACACAGACACTGCTGCATCCTATGACTGATTCATTTTCTAATTATGAAGCTGTTCCAATTACCTTCATGTAGGAGCTGAAAGGGCGTATTCTGATAAAAGGGAAGAAGCACACACCTCACCTGGGTCATGGTGGCAAGACGAGCAGCTGTGCCAGCTTCTCTTCAATCTCTGATGATGAACTAGCAAGCGGCAGTAAGAACACACCTAAGAAGGATCCTGCAAAGGTCAGTTCAGGATGACTTGTCATTAAGCCTGGGAAGCTATTAACACAGGCTCTCCAGTTAAACGACCAGTTTTCTTTTGTGTTTGCCTTTGCTCTGCCCAGGTCAGCCTTAAACTGAGCCCTGAGCTATCCGATCTGGTGGTGTACTGCAGGAGCACTCACTTCCGTGGCTTTGAAAATGTGTCTGAAAAACCACCAAATGAAATGTCCTCCTTCTCTGAGAGTGAGGCCCTCAGGCTCATGAAAGATTCTGGTACAGCAGTGGAACATAATTGCATCTTGATGTTATAGCTTTGCAGCAGCTGATTCTACAGAAAATATAATCAGCCTCCAGTGTATCATGGCATGTGGTTTTTTTGTTTTGTTTTTTTTTCATTTGCAGGAAAGCTTTTTGTAAGGCACAACAGCAGGCAGCTGAGCCGGATCTACCCCTCTGGCCAGCGCCTCCAGTCATCTAACTATGATCCCCAGGAAATGTGGAACTGTGGCTGCCAGATGGGTTAGTATTCCAGTGTACTCCTGTTGTGATTCCTGCAAATTAAGACATTTTATTTGAAAAACATTAAACAGACAGTCATTACCAAAGAAACTCTCTAGAAAGCACAGATTTACTGCTGCCACGTCACAACACATTGATGCCACTGGGCTTTACTGAATTCTTGACATGTAGTGTTCATGCTGAAATGCTTCTGTTGGCACGTGCATGATAGACTTTCTGTATTTCTGACTTCATCCTTCTCTGTGTGCTGTGTAGTGGCTCTGAACTTCCAGACACCCGGAGAGCAGATGGATCTGAACCAGGGTCGCTTCCTCACCAACGGTCGCTGTGGATATGTCCTCAAACCCAGCTTCCTGTGCAGCACCACATCCAACTTTAACCCAGAGAACACAGGTGGAGGGCCTGGTCACGTCCCCACCCAGCTGACTATACGAGTGAGTGGCAATCATTTAAGTTACGTTTTTAAGGAGCATTTTGTATGGCTGACTGAAATCCAATTTTGTTGACATAGAGGAGAGAGAATGAGTCCCCTGTATATTAACTACCCATTCAAAATTAATTGAAATAAAATAAAATAAAATATTCCCGTTTACCTAATATTGTAATTTTTTTCACTTTGTTAATTCATTATCTGTGTATGTGTGTGTGGGAGGGCTCCCTGTGTCTGAAATAGGTTTCTACAGATGCAGATTTTATATATAAAATCAACAGGCTTCAGTAGAACTTCAATATGCTCAGTATATCAATGTGCTAACAGTCTGATTATATTTTGCTTTTTAGATAATATCTGCACAGCAGCTGCCAAAAATCAACACAGAAAAGGCTAGCTCTATTGTGGATCCACAAGTGTGGGTGGAAATTCATGGAGTGGCTATTGATAATGCGAAACAGAAAACGCAACGCATCGACAATAATGGTGATTCTGAAACTCTGTTAAAGCAACACATTCATTTTACTGGCTGTACAGATGTCGTACGCAGATATATAATTCTTTTTGGCGTTATTTTTCATGCAGTTTTTCTATCATGAGTTTTTGGTATCGAAAAATGTAATGCTGTAATTCATAGTTGTCTTATTTTGCTATGATGTGAAAACGTTGTTTAGCAACATTTAGCTTTTTGATACATAATGCAGATGTTTGACAATTTATTGTGTCCAATACCATGATTAGTTTGATTGAAAGATTCAGCACTGGATAATATATTTAAAGCTCATGTGCGCCCTCTACAGGTTTTAACCCACGATGGGACTGCACTGTGAGCTTCCAGCTGCAGGTCCCTGATCTGGCCCTGGTGCGGTTTGTAGTGGAGGACCATGACCACACTTCCAAAAATGACTTTGTGGGGCAGTTCACTTTACCTTTCACAAGCCTGCGCACAGGTGCTCATAAAAAATATATTCTACATGTTTGACTCAACAGTCATCACTACTGCATGCTTTATATAATGTCTGTGATGATCCTTTCTCAGGTTATCGCCATGTTCACCTATTGAAGGCCGATGGTTCCAGTCTGTCTCCAGCCACACTCTTTATCCACGTCAAAGTGAGCCGCAAAGGAGTTCCCATCAAAACTGTGTCAGAGCGAATGGCCATCGCCAAAGCCAAGGCATGAGGCGCATCTGAACTAGATGGAAAACTGCATTCAGAGCTTTGAATGGAGAGAGAGAGGGGGGGAAAGTAAGGCTGCTGCTGCCAGCCTGTCTCCAGCCCAGAAATGGTCCAATTTACACTGAGCCACCTCTCAAAGCAGGAAGAAGGATGTTGTTTAGCAGAGATGAAGAACCTCTTTGGCTCTTTTATTCATGATCCAGTGGGAGTATCTGGTCTAGTGAGTGCTGAGTGGAAATATAGCAGCGAGGTCTGTGGTTCATAAAAACATGCTGATATTTGATATTTTGATATTTGGTATTTTAACAAAATTAATTTTAATCTTAAACAGTGTGAAGGAAGTTAACCTCAAGTTTAGGAAAAATATGTATTTTTGATTTGAGAAATATTTTAACATTGTTGTACTTTATATGTATTTTACTATAACTTAAAGAGTGGTAACTGAATATGTACTAAAAGTGCTGCAAGCAGAAATCCAGGTATGACTGGGTATAATTAAAAGTGCTAATTACAACTATTTTACAATTTCACATTTCTGCATTAACTGTTATGTCATAGAGATGCTGCTTTACTGATTGTCATAGGTTGTGCTTTCCATAATGGTTGAACACATTTTGTTTGAGTTTATTAGTCTTACTTGTTGCTCAAGCTACTTTGGCACTTTTAATTTCCCTCAGGAGCTTCTATTTTTATTTTTATTTCCTGAGACAACTTACAAATTTACGAATTAACTTGAATTATCAACACTATTAACTTGACACTAACTACAACTTACAATGTCTTAAAAATCTCAACACAAAACATGCATGCAGGCTCTTTGCCTCATTCAACTGACAACACTGCACAACTATCTGTGCACTTCGTATTACATTTTTTATATAGAAAATTGTGTTAAAAAAATACAATGGTTTAGTAAAGGAAGGTGCTACATTATGGATACTTACATAGATTATGTATAATACTTTATAGTGTGTAACAAATGAGGAATTAGATATGACTTTGCACTGTTAAAACTTAAATCCTATGTTATGTGAATGGTAGCCGGTATTATATGTGCTTGTGTGTTAGAGAAAATGCTGTTTTCATAAAAGCACTAATAATGTTGAGCTTGTTTTTGTACTTTATATTCTCTGAACAGAGAAAGACAGTGTCTCTCTGTGTACGTGCATGTCTTTACTACATTGTGTGAGAAAATATATGTAAAGTAACAAACCAGCCAAATGTAAAGACTTGGTTTAACAATTGTTATTATGCAAAAATGATTAAATTGTTAAACAGTGTCATTAATTATAATAGATTTTCTGTTACCACTTTGCATCTTATTGTCTGGTGTTTTTCCTTTGTAATAGTAGTAATAATCCAATTATAAAAACTGCAGATATTAGTAATCCATACATTTTTTTTCTTTTTTTCTAATAATCCAGGTAAGCAGGTAGAGAGTTTTTAATATATTTTCTTCTAGAGTGTGAACAGACTGTTTCCAGACAGTAACTCATCTATAAATCATCTGTCCAGCTACTCAACACAAATGTTGTTGAAAGTTGCCAAAAAACTCAGTGGGCCACACTTCAGCACTGGGAGACATGTCCGCAAGCATGGCTACTATAGACAATTATGATTTCTTTCCAAAAAGCTGTTGTAACATCCTGCAACCTGCTGGGGTAAATGCTCACTAGTGCACCACCACAACAACTGCAAATATTATCTGAAAAAACTCAGTTTTAGGAAGGTTTTGCTAAGAAATGCAATACCTAGCTGTTATTAGAATTCACTGATAAATAAACACAAATATTAACTATATATTTACAGCTTGAGCAGGCAAAGGTATTACGGTGCATAGGAGGTGTCAGTGGGTCCCACCAGTTCTTTATACATCAGTGTTGATACATGCACAACAAACAACTGAAAATGACTCTTTGGGGGTTATACAACACAATTACCTCTTTATACCATGTTTAATCAAATATCACATCAAAACAGATACTTTTTCTATAGCCTAAGGTTTTCTAGCAAAGGCAGGAAGGCAGGAAAAACTGCATCTGATCCAGCTTTTACACAGTTAAATAGAGCTTCTGTTGCATGTTTGTTTTGCAGCAATAGTTGCTGTCACTATTGATTTTTTATGCAAATATCAATTCACTGTAGATTGTTGTATAACATATATTTTAGCCACCACTTTAGGAGCTAACCTCTTTCATCCTCAATGATATGATGAGATATGGGAAATGTATGAAAATGTTTTATGTAAATCACATAATTAGAGAATTAATAACACTTTTGAAAGGTTCATTACTCACTTTATGAACACAACTTTATTATAAAGTGAAACAACATGCTCTTCCATTTTTATACGCATGTTTAACAGCCTAGTAGACTAGATTTTCAGGCCTATTGCAGGACAACGTTAAAGTGTAATATCTTTATACAAATGAATATGCATGATGGTCGTGCGTCATGCATATTCATCCATTCCATGATTCCTGTCTTGTGTTTTATAGTTTTCATTTGCCTTAAAGCCAAATAGAGTTCAAACGTCCAGACTGAACCTTCAGCACCTCAAAATGAGCACGTATTTATTGTAAATACTTGTTTACAGTCAGTAACAGGGAGCAGTGAGAACATTTCCATCTGCGCTCTGAGCCAATAGCACAGAGGGAGGTTTAAAGGCGTCGAGGACACGCGGTGGCTCCTCACTTCCTGGTTGAAGATGGCGGATGAGAATGAGACAGCACCGATGCCGGAGAAGGAAGATGTAGAGGACCACGGGCACTGCAGCGATTGTGAAAATGAAGAGCACCACTTTGACGATGGGTAAGAAGGCGTGCTTGGTACCACAGTCGTGTAAATTGTGTCACGTTGCTGTACATTTAGGAAAGCGATATCAAAGTAAATCCTCGGTCGGCGAGCAGTTGGGCACAGACGGCAATCCTTGTACGAATGTTAACCTGCCCACTTATTCTTACCCCATTGGTTAGAAGCTGCGTTCGCTCGTCAGTTCTTTGATATGATTCGCTGACAGGTCGTTCTGTTGCTAATGTGGGCGGGCTTTAGCGTCGCTTTCCTTCAGCTCCTCTAGCAAGGCGTAGTATGGGGGTTGCAAAACTAAACTGCGCTTGAAAGCTCGTTTTATCATAAAACATAACATTTGTGTCAGTTGTTCAAGATATTATAAGAATTAGTGTTGTATTGCATAGACAGTGTCTTATTTTATTGATTAATATTGCCTGTAAGGGATGCAGTTGATGACAACCCTAGTTGACATTTAGAGCTAGTTAGCTTACATGCTAACATAGCTGTCAAACACCTATTGTCTGTGCGTTGATTTTTCTCCAGACACACACCACAGCAAAAGTGAAACAAGTAAAACCTGCACATTGTGTCACACACAACTTGATAAGGACATCTATCTGAACAGGCCTTGTTAACTGGAGAGTCGAGGGAGCCTTTAATTCCCTTTAATCACAGAAATATGACTAGTGGCTCTTAGTGAAAACAGGCTTTAATGAAAATCCTACTTTGCTTAGCATTAGCTCTCATTAATATTTGCCAGTCTGTGAAACACATGAAAGAAGCGCAATCTTGCAAAATATAAAGGCGTGTCCTGCTCATGGCAAGTGCAATTTTGTTAAGGACACTAAAGAATCGTCTAAGACACTGTGGTTCCCCCCCAGCACATTTTGCTTCGTTTCCTTTAATAGAAATCACTGTCCACTTGTGACCCCTCATGAGTGTGATCATGAGAAGCAAGATGTTTTCTACAGTGTCTTAGTGTTACTTGTTGCATCACTGATATGACCACAATATCAGTTAATCATTCATTTTTATCATTTGGTGCTAATTACTTAAAAACCTTTTATGGGAAGTAACAGCGGGTTGTTATGCACATTTGTAGCTGCACTGATGTCATTGACACTGGGATCAACAATTGAAACAATACTTTTTATAGATACTGTACAATTTTTGAGGAAAAAAAATGAAGAAAAACATGTCTTGTGTAATGGAAATGTATATTTTTATACCTGACCCATCACTCAGGTAACCATCACTGGAAAATGGTAACCTTGTTTATTAATTTAAGTCATGCAAATGTAGGCTTTGCTGGTGTTTTTTTTTCCAGCAACAGATGCTTTTCCCCTGCACCCAACACTCACCTAAACAAAGAATTGTCCTGGCTGCTAACTAGCCCTCTCTGTTGAAAGGGAAGCCTGTGGAACAAACTATTGACTGTTTTGTTGTCCATTGTCCCACTCACTCTGTGACCTCTTGTACATACATTTGTACATGCGTGTAGATGCCACACACTCTTCTTACAGTGGTCATGTGATTTACCATCTGTGCTCGTGTTACAAATACGGGCCAGTGCTTGGCCTTTCTCCCCTCTTGGACACTAATGAGATTATCCTCTGTAAGTATGTAGTCTTTCTCAGGCCAGAAGATGGGATAGATGTGTGGGGGTGTGTGGATCCTTACGTGTAAACTGGCCAGAAATGGGGTCATGAAACACGGGCTGTGTGTGGCTGTTGAAGGACTTCACATGAATATGCAAAATTCTCCTGTATTCATTTAGATCTTATCTACTGATCTGATCTAGATACTTTATCTTATATATGTTCTTAATTAGAATCTTGTTTCACTTTTTGTTGCTGTTGCCAGTGTAACCCTTCTTTACCTGTTCTAGAGCTACACCTGACACTGTCAGTGTGAACAAGCTAATATATTTACTTATTGCTGAGAAATGGATCTTTCTCTGGATTAACCTGATACTCTGATGTTGGTGGTAAATAACGACTAACATCTGTGAGTCAACTTCTTTTTAGGCTTTTTTTTTTGTTTGTTTTGGGGGGGGTGGTGAGACTAAATTAAAGGTAGTATGGATTTTGGACTGTTGGCCAGATAAACAGTAACATTTAGTTGGCCAAATGATTTTATCAGGAGAATCATTAGCAGAACAATTGACAATGAAAATAATTAGTTATAATAATTAATACAGTCCTCAACATGTACAGTTGAGTCTATAAACCACAGAGGTTTTACTGTTTAACTTTGTTGCCAACCCTTTACCTACTTACCAGAATATTTATATGCATTTGTATTTTTCTTTCAAGAAACATGCCCTCCTTTTCAGTGTGGCTTTTTTTTCTGGGATGATGAAACATAATAGGGACGGCTTCTGTTTTTGTCCTGTTCCAGGGACCGGGGCCTCGGTGACGATACTGGTGCCAAGAAGAAGAAAAAGAAGCAGAAAAAGAAGAAGAAATCTGGTGCCACGGAAGCAACTCAGGATCCCCTTGCCAAGGTATAATTAATTTTATTTTGACTGCAGCATTTAGAGATTTATATACTGCTAACTCACTAAGTTAAATAGACATTGTGAAAGGTCTCATGCCTTGATCTTCACAGGTGGCACTACCAGATAAAAAAATGTTTTATTTGAATACACCTATCATATTATAACATTTTTAATGTCTGCGCGTTCTTCTCTTTATGAGTTTAATTCTTCCTTCACAACAGGTGAATTCGTTGCCAGCTGATAAGCTACAGGAGATCCAAAAGGCCATCGAACTGATCTCTGTAGGCCAAGGACCTGCCAAAACCATGGAGGAGGCGAGTCGCAGAAGTTACCAGTTCTGGGACACGCAGCCTGTGCCCAAGCTAGGTATGACATTTGACAGGGCATTCAGTTCTTCAGCTCTAAGCCCACAAACAACTGAATGTCATATACCCTGCGTTTCTATGCTTCATTTTCCTTTAGGGGAGACAGTGACATCACATGGCTGCATTGAACCTGACAAAGACACCATTCGAGAGGAGCCCTACAGCCTGCCACAAGGCTTCAGCTGGGACACCCTCGACCTGGGGGACCCTGCAGTGGTAAGACCGTGAATACACACAAACTCACATGTGATAGATTCTTCTTTTGGTGATTGTTTGTTGCAGTGTATGTGTCTAATTCTGTTAATGATAACGCAATAAAGTGCATCTGTTTATCAGACTGCAGCTGATGTGTGTTTAAATAGTTTTGAGGATATGTGAATAGTGTGTGGGGATTTGTTTACATCTTCCTAGTTTCACGTGTGGTGATAAATCCAGATGTGATGTCACTGATTATGCAGCGATGTCAGGTGTGACATGAGAAAGAAAGCTCACTTGTGGTTGAAACATCAACAGTAACAAAAAGAACTATTCTCTGACATGTATTATACAACAGTTAGTTCTGACAAAGCATTGTCCATTTGATTGGAGGCGTTTCATGAGTGCTGCTATAGAGTATAACAGCACAGGGACTTTTAACTGTATGTATCACTCCGCTTCACAGGTGTTACACAAACCATTCATTACACTGTCCGCAGACACTTTTTTTTTCCCCTCTGGTTGCACAACAAATGGAAACATACATTAAAATATGCATGAATTAAAGTAGCGGACCATGACTTGTTGTAACGTTACGTTAAGCTACTGTGGAAGAATTTGCTCATTGTGTGTGTTGCTTAGCAACAGTCAAGTGCGGTACAGCTTCTGATCGACTTTTGTTTGTGAAGCCAAATAACTGATTAAACAAACATCTTTTAATCTGTTGTTGCTTATTACTTGTCCCTAATAAATACCGTTTGTAGAACTGTGGTATAAAAGCAATATCACACTCAAGGTTATGGTGCTGCACTGAATATCAGCACGGTTGTGATATCTTCGATCACAGCCTTGCTGAAAGAACAGAATGGCCTTGAGTGTGATATTGCTTAAAGATGACTGAAAAGATTTTGTCTTCTGGTAATATTAGTTTTCCTTTGGTACCATTTAAATTTCTTATCTGAGCATGATTCTGTTACATGATACGTGTTTTAGAGGTCATGACTTGATGTGAATTTCTGTCTCTATATCCAGCTCAAGGAGCTTTACACCCTTCTTAATGAGAACTATGTGGAGGACGACGACAACATGTTCAGATTTGACTACTCCCCTGAGTTCCTGCTCTGGTAATTCTTTTAGTACTGATTATATTTATAGTTTTACTCCCTAGAAGGATCTTGGATATAAATGTCTATGGTATATGTGAAAATTGTTAGAAAACACTTGAATGTTTGTTTGTAATGTTTTCTCAAATTAAGGTTATGGTGACTATTACAGTAGTTGCATTCATCTAACTGACTCGACTCTTCCTCAGGGCCCTGCGCCCTCCTGGCTGGCTGCCCCAGTGGCACTGTGGAGTGAGGGTCAACTCCAACCAGAAGCTGGTGGGTTTCATCAGTGCCATTCCTGCCACCATCCGCATCTATGAAATGTAAGTGTAAAATACTATTATGGAGGAAACTCTGCTTGAATTTGATGAGGGGTAGGGACGTCCGTGTAGAGCATGCGGGAGGCTTGATGTGATACTCCAACATTACATGGACTTTGTTGGACATTTATGTTCTCACATGCAGCTCTCCTACATCATATGTTCAGGGTTTGAGTGCAGGTCTGAAAGCAACTTCAGACAGATGTTAAGCTGTTAATGTTCTAATGGAAATGCTACTATCAGAAAAGTGTTTTCTGTTTTAATGTTATTGGGGGGGGTTGATGAAGAGGTGCTCAGATGCATTAAGTAATAGTTTTTCTTGTGTTCTTTAGGGAAAAGAAAATGGTTGAGATAAATTTCCTCTGCGTCCACAAGAAGCTTCGCTCCAAACGAGTGGCTCCGGTTTTGATTAGAGAAATCACCAGGCGGGTGAATCTGCAGGGAATCTTTCAGGCGGTGTATACTGCTGGAGTGGTACTGCCCAAACCTGTTGGCACATGCAGGTGGGTCTGACAGAGAAACAATCGTTCATTTTCCTCTTCTACAGCATCAGTCAGTTCACACCTAATCGTAATTATTTGTGCAGGTACTGGCATCGCTCTTTGAACCCTCGCAAACTGATCGAGGTGAAGTTCTCCCACCTGAGCAGAAACATGACTATGCAGCGCACCATGAAGCTGTACCGTCTGCCTGAGGTGGGTGAAAACGCACACATTTACATAAAAAGAACTTATTCTTTCGCCATAACTTATTTTTCCTCCCTTGTCTCCTTTCCTCCAGGCTCCAAAGTCTTCAGGTCTGCGACCGATGACCAAGAAGGATGTGCCAGTGGTGCATGACCTCCTCCTTGAATACCTGAGCCAGTTCAACCTCGTGCCTGTCATGAATGAGGAAGAGGTGGAACACTGGCTGTTGCCCCGGGAGAACATTATTGACACTTACCTGGTAGAGGTAAAGAATATTCACCTTACAATGCCTTTGTCTTTTCTTAAAGGGAGATTTTCCTCACCACCGTTGCCTAATGCTTGCTTAAGAGGGATTTGTTGGGTTTTCTGTGTAATTCTGTATACTTGCGTATAATTCTCTAAGTGTCATTAGATGACTCGGTGCTATATAAATAAACTGAATTTAACTATAAAAGTGTTTGTTGTTCTTTTGACAGAACGATGGCAAGGTGACAGATTTCCTGAGTTTCTATACACTGCCCTCTACCATCATGAACCACCCTGTGCACCGCAGTCTAAAAGCAGCATACTCCTTCTACAATGTGCACACCACCACCCCCCTGCTCGACCTGATGTATGATGCGCTCATCCTGGCCAAATCGGTGTGTTCCCCTTAAATCTCTGCATCTATGTTCTTTTACAGGTTTACTCTGAGAGCTAATGAGTTTTTATTTTGTCATCTCTTTATCCAGAAAGGGTTTGATGTCTTCAATGCACTGGATCTAATGGAAAACAAAACTTTCTTGGAGAAGCTAAAGTTTGGCATTGGTGATGGGAATCTACAGTATTATCTGTACAATTGGAAGTGTCCCAGCATGGGGTCAGAAAAGGTACTTTCTCAGGCATTGCTCCTTTTATGCTGTTAACATCATAACTTCAAGGTGCCTGAAGGTGTTGGACTTAAAAAACACAGAATAGTTTCTTTGCAAACTAAGAAGGTAGTCAGGTCTTTGGTAAATCAAACTAAAGCTTGTCACACTTATAAAATGTTTTATATACAGACAAGGGTATGACAGGGCAAGGCGATAGGAAAAGAGACAGAGACACAAACTGAATAAAATAAATCTGCAGTGGAAAGATACTTATTTAGATTTCTGTGAGGCCCTTTTGTGTCAGTTTCAGTCACACTTTAGATGGAGTTTGATTTAAAAACGAATCAGTATTGCACCGTAGTCATTTCTCAGTTCTTCTCTTCAGCGTTCTCCAGCCTCATGTAATCGTGGAAACTTCCATATATTGAAGCAGCTACATTTTTAGTTACTAAATCATCATTTAAAGCTGACACACTGCTCTCACTCTCCCTTTAGGTAGAGTTTGATTTAAACACGAGGCGGCATTATTCCATAATGATCTTCCCCATTCAGCCATTTACTAACATACATCTATGTAAGTTAGATCTGCTCTCTGGGAGAAATGTACCGGGTTAAATCTTCCATACTGTTGAAGCAGCTCCTCTTTATGAAGTTACTAAATCATCATCTGAGACTGACACAGTGCAGTGGATCTCAGACATTTAGCTAATAACGCTGTTGTGTCGTCATACAGATCATTAATATTGCCAAATTGTACGTTTCTGTTGCTTAAAAAATGATGCTGGCCTTATTGTGGACGATGTGATATGGCACACCCCTATTACAATAAATAATCATAGGCCTTGTTATATCTGCTGATTTCATAACCATGAAATACGTATTCAAATGCACTGACCGATATTTCTGCCTTTCTCAGGTTGGGTTGGTGCTGCAGTGACATCCCTTTACGCCATAAACAAGTGTTACCAACAGACCAGGACACAGCGCCATCGCACTGACCACCTGACAGATGGACTGATAACTTCCTGCTTGAGGAAAAACAAAACCCACCGCCCATTTTTACTTTTTGACCTTTTGAACTTTGACCTGCACTACCGCTGCCAGGCAGAGAGGCTGGGAGAGTCTTCAGCTCTTCCTCCTCCCTCGATCACATGGACCTTAAGCCATTGTAGTTACCATCCCAAACAACTGTATTACATCTGAGAGCTGTCTTGATTGTACCAAAAACACATACACACAAGAACAGTTTGCACAGATTCCTGTATACCAAACACTCACTGTTGACATACCTACAATGCATGTAAATAATATCAACCTTAACTGCGGATTATTCCCTAATGCATACAGACTAGAACTTACTGTTTTATTTTAATTCCTACATGTTGGAAGTGCTTTTTCAGTTAAAACCAATCAGTCATCCTTAAGTTTTAGAGATTAAAAAAAAAAAAAAAAAAAAAAAAAAAAAATGACAAAAAA
>OMLM01020620.1:0-12092 GCA_900302695.1 Helostoma temminkii | reverse complement strand
TTAATTGTGTATATATATATATATATATATATATGCAGTTGCTGTTTCTGTGTTTGTGTAGATTGAGTACATTGATGCTGGGACCCCCATCACAAATACACACTACATTGGAGCTCCCAGAGGTGAAATCTGTGGAGCGGATCATGGCATCGCCCGCTTTAGTCCTGAACTCAGTGCTACACTTAGACCTCAGACTCCACTGAAGAACCTCTATCTGACAGGTCAGTTCATCTACAGTGTGCACCACAGTATCATCTAGCCAGCGGTCACTTATATTTCCTTTGCAGGATGCTCTGCATTCAGACATTTTATGTTTTTGTGTCCCAGGTCAGGACGTGTTTTTGTGTGGCATTCCAGGAGCTCTTGCTGGAGCTCTCGCCTGCGGCTCAGCCATTCTCAACCGCAACCTGCATCTGGATGTTATCGTCCTGGCAAAGAAATCTAAGTTTAAGGCCAAATTTAAAGAGGAGTAACCGTCTTTAGTAACCACTAAATGAGCTTACCACAAACACACAAAAATGTGTGTAAAGGAAGATTAAAGTGTCTCAGGACAAAGACAACCAGATTACCTCTGACAATAAATTTAATAATACTACTGGAAAGTGTTTTATTATTTTCCACACAGATTCATACCAGCTGTGTCTCTATTTTTGCAGACCTGTTGTAATGAATTGACATTTGACTAATTCAGTTCTGTTAAATTTTGAAGCATGTAAAATATGTGACATTACATGTAATGTGGCAATTCGCAGTGTACCAGCACAAACTAAAGGTAACACGATGATTTTCTAAATGTATGTATTGAATTGATATGAAATTAATATGCAGTTTGTTGTGCACTATTTTCAGAATGGACCAAACTGTAATTATTTGGGTTTATCTCTTTTTGATAATAAAGGGATGTTATGGGATCTGTGTATATTTTTTCAACAGGTAAAAACAAACACAAACTGCATCATTGGTTATTTTTTCTCCTTTTGAACACATTTCTGCTAATTAAGTGGTGACTTGGAATATTATGAATATTGGGGACTATTTAACCTTAAAAGGCAATATCTCAATGTAATTTTACTTTCTTTTGTTTTTAATTAACATGTTTTTGGTACCAGTACTAAAATGTAAGCCACTTTGCAGTTTTACTTGCCTCTTATTTATTTTTGTAAAACTCTAAATCCCAAACTAACTATTTGTTTATTTGTAGTGGACCCGTTTAACTTTCCTTGGTGTGTGCACCTGAACGCAGCATGAGCTTCCAGTGACACTGACAGCTGCAGGAATCACGTGTAAGACGATTTTTCTCATAATTTTCAGATGCAGCAGATATGCATCGATACTTCCCTGCAGGACGCGGCATGGAGAAGAAGATGTGCTCTGCTGTCTGAGGTAAAATAAAGAACAAGACTACAAATAACACGTTAACAGCTGCAAAATCAGTATTATTACAGGTTATTGTGCACTATAAAAGGTGATAGGTCCCTGCTAACTAACCTGCAAACCTCAATCTATGCAGAGCCTTGTTAGCTAACATTAGCTTAGTGTCATACTCGGTAGGCAGGTAAAAATGACATATATAACGAGTGTCATACTAAAGTGGACACTTTTTTGGAAAGTTCAGGTTAATTTATCCTGAATTTTGAAGACAATGGACGTCAGCAGTAAAGGTTTGTGCTACGAGCTGCTGGCAGAAGTAGGTGAAGGCTCCTACGGTAAAGTGTATAAAGCCAGAGAGCTGGGGGAGAACCAGCGCCTCCTGGCGGTGAAGAAATTCAACATCCGCGGAGACTCTTCAGAGACGGGAATCCCTGCCTTCATGATCCGAGAGGTGGCGCTGCTGCGCAGAATGAGGTGCTTCAGCCACCCCAACATAGTCAAGTAAGTTTATGTGAAGTCCTGCTAAGATAAACACTTTAAAATATAATGCCCCTGCAACTAAAAACTGACTGTTAGTGCACATGTAGTGGGAATAAATAGATTTACTTAAGTATTTTCTTGTTAGTCTAACTCAAATTTTTTATCCTAGTTTGGTTTTTGGTTTGTGAAAGGAAATTTGTTGGATGTGCAATGATGTTGTGCAGCAATTTGTTAAAAATGAGTAATAACAAAATCTAGAGTTGAGATTTTTTTATTTAATGCACATGTTTTCATTTCTCTCCCTGATTTACCCGAGCAGGTTGCTGGATGCCTCTGCTGTAGCAGTGGGCAGAGGTTTGGACCTCACTCTGGTGCTGGAATACATTGACCAGGACCTGTCCACTTTCCTCTCCAAGGTTCCTGCTTCTGGACTGAGTCATGACTGTATTAAGGTGTGAACCAATTTATTATAGGTATTGAAAACATCGGAAATAATCACGCTTATTAAATATAAATGAGTTCCAGAGGGATTTAGTCTTTCTGATGAAACATCCCATAATTATGCAACTTCTGTTAATTGTTTCTCTCGGTGTCACTGCTTGTCCCCCATAATCAGCAGGTAACAGGGAGTGGGGGTGTGATGGGCCAGCGTCGCGTTGAGGGCAAACAAGTAAATAGGGCCAGTGCAGTCGTGTTGTTGTAAACTTCTTTTGTAATGTTTTGAAGTACTAAGAGTAAAACAGTATTATGTATAGAAATATTAGTAAAAAACATCATAGTTAACTAGTTTTAATTTTTCCTTTTCCCTCTTTTGGGTTACTAGTGGCACCCGATTGGATGGACAATGTCCCTAAACTTTGCCTAAATGGCCTATGCCCAGAGTGGCTCTGGTTAGCTTAGCTTAGCATAAAGGCAGGAGGTAGGGGTAAAGCTGGCTCTGTCCACATGTAAAGAAACAGGATGTGGTTGTACAGTTTATGTGACATGTTATGACAACAACATCGCAGCTCTCCTGGCAATGAAGTAGTCCAGTGTATAAGTTCCTGTAAAAGCACAAGTTTTCATTTGATTTTAGCTGTTTCCAGTCATTTATTCTAAGATAAGATAACCATCTCCTGGTTGTAGCTTATATCGACAGACAGACATGAGAGTTGCATCAGTCAACAAGAAAAAACCCACTGTATGTCCTAAAATGTGTAACTAGTCTTTTAATTCCTATACCGTGCCAGCATTGTGCTTCAATGACGCACACTCCCAAACTACAACAAACATTAAATAAATTACATGTTGTTGTTCATCTGAGGTTTTATTTGCCTAATACTAAAAATCATGCATCAAACAGTAGTTTTTCCTCACAACGATGTTAGTTCATAAAAATAAAAATCCCTGAGCGAACCTCAGTTCAGACTCAGACTGAGTCGGACTGTCTGAACTGCAGAAAAGGTCGTGTGTCAGAGTTGAGTTTCAACACAAGGTACCGTGTTTGAGAATCTAGTGTGAAGCACCACACACAGAGTAAAACTGAAAACTGAAAAATACCTGCTACACTTGGAGAACAATGGCTGAATATCATCTCACACCAGCACACAGAGCAGGATATGCTGGCTGTGGCCATCCTCAATATTATCGCGGATCAGCAAAATCTCCTTTCGAAGAAATGCAACATTTAAGGACCCGTCTCTCCAACCGTCTGCGGGACGACCAGTCCCTGAAGAGTCAGTTAGACAGCTTGGCACACAGCCATGGTACTGACAGTCAAGACATCCAGAGGTTGAAGAAACACCTGGAGGCCAAGGACAACGAACTACAGGCCGAGGAAAAGGAATTAATGGATGAACGTGAGAAGTTCAAGGTGGCCAATGCAATGAGTGAGTCTCAGATCTCTCACCTCACTCAGTGTCTTAAGATCAAGGAGAAGAGAGAGAGAGGGTAGTGAACAAGTACGACTTCATGGCACAGCTGGAAGAGGAAAAACAGAAAGTGTTAACACAACACCAGCGGCCCAAAATAACTCCACTGTGAAAAAACTGTCTGATGAAAAGACAGAACTGTTGGAACAAAAAAAACTGAAACAGGAAAAGACAGAACTGGAGGAACTCTGCTTAGATCTGCAGCGGCAGAAGAAGAGATGTTCCCTGCAAGAAGAAGTCAGAAAATGTGACAGGAAATTCAGAGGTGAAGACAATGAAAAAAAAAAGATGGAAAATAAACTGGGAGAGAAGCAGAAACACAAAGCCCAGAACAAAAAGGGACAAGAGGAGAACAAGAACAAGAACAAGAAAGACAAGAAGAAGGAGAAGAAGAAGAAGAAGAAGAAGAAGAAGAAGAAGAAGAAGAAGAAGAAGAAGAAGAAGGGCTACTGGTTCTGGCTGCACCAGAAACAAAAGTGTGACAGTAAAGTGGAGGAGGCTGCTGCTGGACAGTAGCTCCTCCTTGTTCCTCTTCACCTTCAATCCCCTTCTCTTTTATCCCTACTTTCACCCTTCTTTATACCCACCCTTCCTCTAACTCCCTCATCCCTCCCTCACTCACCCCAACCCCTTTCTCTGTCTACCTTACCCCTGTAAACTCGTCATTCAAAAACAATCTAAACTTCTAATAAACAACTTCAATGATACATTTCTGCATGTGTCTGACTAATACAATAGTTATGGTTGTAAAGTGGAATCGCTGCTATTTTTAAAATATGCCATCATCTTAACAATTTGTTCCTGTTGAGGGCTGTTAAATCGTGTTTTTGAATATGGAAATTAGTCAAGTCAAAATGAAAAGTATAAAAATAAAAGGGCCAGTGAGTCTACTCTCATTAGTCTAGTCCAGATTTTATTTTGACAAATTCTCAAAGCTGAAAATTATGGCAAAACTGTGTAGTAATTAATAATACATAATAGACTCGATCTTACCTTATCAGGTGAAACAGGTTGCCAGTGTACGGTGGCAGAAGTTGGATTAAAATACACAGAGAAGGGGGTGCCGTTGTGGAGGCAGGGTGCAGGGTGCCCTTATGTAATGTAGGGGAAATGCTGTATGTGTTGTATATGGAGGGAGCAAATTCTGGCAACATAAACCACCTTTGTATTTTCCTGAACTTCTCCACAATAATATTCAGACTTCAATCTAGGGATTCCTGGATCTCGAATACTAAGAGCCACAGTGCTGTTTTCTGTCTGTATAGAATGTGATGCTGCAGCTGCTGCGAGGACTGGACTTCTTACACACGAACATGGTGCTGCACCGTGACTTGAAACCAGAAAACATCCTTGTCAGCAGTTGTGGAGAAATCAAGATCGCAGACTTTGGACTGGCACGCATCTACACCTTCAACATTGCTCTCACCCCTGGTGTAAGTGAGGTCACAGTTCTGGTGTAAAAGCGGTTGTATGCTATGTGTAACGTTGCTCGGCTCGTACTACCGTAATTCTCTCCTATGCAATTTGGGAACCTGTTTTTCAATGAAAATAAAGCACTGCATTGTTTGTTTCTTGGCCTGAGGTGAAACATGTTCTTTTGTCTCCTCTTTCATCTCTGGCATCATGTTTTTATTTCTTTACTGTCCCTTCACATTTGTGTTCAGGTGGTGACTCTCTGGTACAGAGCACCTGAGGTGCTGCTGAACTCTGCTTACATGTCCTCAGTGGACATGTGGAGCGCTGGCTGCATCTTTGCTGAGCTCTTTCTCCTGAGGTAAGGGTGTCTGTTCGGTACTTGGTAACACCAGAGAATAATGAGGTAAAACTTTCTTTATAGTCAATATAGAAATAAAGTTGTCATATGACATTTGTTGCCCTGTCCTTAAACACCACAGACCGTTGTTTCAGGGATACACAGAGGTGCAGCAGCTGCAAAAAATCTTTGAGTGAGTGCATTTTTGTCTTTAGCTGTAGTAATGATTAGCATATATGATTTGAAGTTTTGGTTTCCACTGGTTGACCATTTCTGCCTTATGTTTGTCAGAGTCGTTGGCGTGCCTGATGAGGAGGACTGGCCAAAGGACAGCCCAGTCTCCTACTCATTCAGCCTTGGTCCAAAAGGCTCCTGCATCAATCTGCTTCCTAATCTGGGTCAAGACGAGAACGACCTACTAACTGTGAGCAGTTCTGTTTTTCTGTTTCCACTTCCAAATTCAGACTTTAGCATTGTCTCACATCTGTGTCTGGTTTAGATGTTTTTGTCTGAAATAAGGTTTGTGGTGAGCGCAAGCTAAAAAAACCCTGCACATTTTATTATACAACTAAACCTTTGTCAGTAAATAGCCACTAGTGATTGTTCTAAGCCCTTTTTAATGCCTTAAAAAGTCAGTCGCTAACGAGGTTGCGTGAGAGACTGCAGGTTGGAACACTGAATGCCATCATGGCCATCATCATCATCATCATCATCATTATCTTATACTTGCAAACTATTCTATTGGTGATTGTAATAATGATTACTAGCTAGGCAGGGCCCACTCGGAGGAAAGGTTTTTGTAGAAAAGGTTAACTCTCAAAATCTAAATATAAATTATAATTATTTTGTTAAGATTATCTTACAGAACAAAACATGCATGCATCATGAACTTTTGTTGGTCACAGAATTTATGCAATAATCCGAAAGCTAAGCTGTTTTGTTGAGCGAACCAGGGTGATGCTAACCTATATGTTGATCTACATATATACACCATTTCTGCAGCACTCTATAAGATGCATTTTGACAAAAGTTTGACCTGATGGTGGCACTAAATAAAAAGTCTGAGGATCACCACAGAGAATGAGACATCAATATCTGTAGCAAAAAATCAAAAAACAGCTGTTGTTATTTTTACAAAAAACCAAAATGCCCACTACATAGTTGCATTAGTTGAACCAAAGTCCTGTATTAAATGTCATTGTAATTCAGCCAATTACTGCTGAGATATTTCTATCTGCATCAATGTAAACAGTAGTTTTCTCCAAGACGTTTGTAAAGTAAAATATTTCTCCCTCAGCAATGTTTGGCATTCAGACCAAGCAGACGCATCTCCGCTGCCAAAGCTCTGACTCATCCTTTCTTCAAGAAGCACTGAAGATTTCAGTCAGATGATGAGTGAACAGAGGAAATGTCAACTTCTTCTGCTTCCTTCTTCTTCCCAACTGTACAGTCAAAAGTACTAACTCGTCTTGTGTCATTAAATCCATTGTACACTTTGTTCAGAGCATGAACTGTTCACCAACATCATGAAAGATTCTTTGAACATCAGTACAGCAAATACACACAGTCTAACCTTAAGGACACGGATGTTATGGCACAATAATCGTATACTACGTGAACGTGACACTGCCCAGATGGCAAGCATTCTTTTGTTTTGATAAAGGTTTCTAGGTTCCCACAAAGATATAGTGCTACTGTTTTTGTTGAGTGTTGTATTAAAGATATGAATTCTGTTTTTCTGTGCTCTGCCTAAGACACTATTATAAGCACTTTTATGTTGATGAGTTGGTTTATGTTTTCACAGAAGCTTTGTTGTTCCACTATAGGAAACGATGTCCTTTATTTTTTGTTGTTTTTATGAAGATATTTATGGTGTATCACCTAAAATAGATTACACCTGTGTTTACGTTTGCATTGACGGATGGTACAATATATTTTTCTACTAATGCATGAGTTACACTGTTGATTCAAAAAGCATTTCTATAAATAATTATCTCTCAGATCTGTCTCTGCATTTCATTAACACCACGGGTACAGTTCGCTTTGTACACTAGTTAAATTTAAAATGTACTTTTAGAATTTACAGTGAGTTAAAAGTTATAACAAATACATTTCTACTTGTGTTAAAACATATTGATATTACACTAATTGGTAGATTTAAAAAAATGTATATTAAAAATTATACATAAATATTTTTGAAATCATATACAAAACAACTCTTCAAAAGTATATTAATGTTGTGAAGTGTAACTTCGATACTATTTGGCAAAAAAATATTTTAAATAAGTAATGTGCTCTAATAGTATATTTCTAGCATGCACTTAATCTAATATACACTAATATTTAATTCATAGTAATATTTATAAAAGTATATTACTTTAAAAAATATATTGCACTTAGCAATATGGTATTAATAGATTTATAATAACTTAATAAAATTAATACATTTTAACTCTAGAGCATCATCATCTGTCAACCCCAGGGTTGGTGGTTTAATTCCCTGTTCCAACAAACATTTCAAAAGTGCATTAGGTGTATGAAATATACTTATAGAAAATATACTCACACGTCCTTTCCCTTGTAATTCCACAGTCTGAACAGAAGGGGTCAGTGCTGAAACATGGGCTGCTGCTTATTTTAGTGGCAAACAACTACGCATGCGCAATTGAAAAAGCCAAAAAATAAAAAGATTTCTTTAAATTATAAGATGTTTAAAGTTAATCATTAATAGACCTGCTGTATATATTACCTTTTTATCTGTACATTGTACATTTGTATATTAATTAAATGCTAATTTCACGTGATATGACGCAGAAATGC
This sequence comes from Helostoma temminkii, assembly GCA_900302695.1. NCBI lineage: Eukaryota > Metazoa > Chordata > Actinopteri > Anabantiformes > Helostomatidae > Helostoma > Helostoma temminkii. Next base: position 3,758 of record OMLM01020620.1, on the reverse strand, counting down.
CTCCTGTGTTGAAGTTATACAAGTGTGAATGTCAATTATTTTGTGGAAACTAAAGTATTTCATGAATATGCACCATATGTGCACAATGAAAAAATAAGTTTTCAGAGTAGAGTTTGACACGAGCACCATTTTAGATATAGTGCAAACTAACCAACAATTAGCAATTAACCTTCTAATCAACAAGCAGCTGACATGAGCTGAATGAGGATCTTGTAAACGCTACAGTGGCTACAGGTTCAACAGGAGCAGCCTCTCGCTTGCTGTTATAACAGCTGCTTCCCACAGTTTGTTCGTCTATTTATACTCTCCCCCCCCTTAACACGGAGCCATCTACAGCTGCGAGTGTGGCTACATTTGGAGTCACAGTTCAGGACCAGTGTGGAGGCAGCGCAGGGCAGAGGAAGGGCAGCAGCGCCAGTCATGGCAACTTCACACAGCGGGTAGAGGAAGTAAGTACCCGCGTTATGTACGAAAGAGCTTTGCATATTTTACTGCAGGTCATATTACTGTCATCAGTTTATGCACCAAGTGTTTGTTCTGCGGGAAACACAGTTCTGTAACTTGGGAAGCTCTGGCTGTGCTCTGGACATGGAGCAGCTTGGTTGTAGTGCCGGTGTTCAGCCACTCTGGGAACTGTGAGTAAAACGTTTGATGTACAGTGATAATGAAAAAACTAATTAGCGCTTTGGAGTTTTTGGTGCCAGTTTTACGCACAATCTAGCCACACACCTTCAGTCTTAATACTTATTAGATTTAACTGGATGAAGAATATAACTAAATCAAACTAAATATGAAAGTAGCCCAACAATATCCTATGTTGTAAACGTGACTGCGTCTCTAGTCCTTTATATAATTGTTTTAATTAGCTATTTTGGGTGCTTGTAGTTCTTTGATAAACAGATCCATTAGGTCAATGTACATACAAAGCAACGCTGCCATCAGATCCACCAACTGCTCATGTGCTGCACTAGGCTACATCCCGCAGGGACCTGAGGATTGGATTATGGTGAGTGCATGAGAAAGCTGCTCTCCTCCAGCCATATGCCTGTAATGTAGAGATCAAAAGCATAACATTGAGTGGAATTGCTGATGTCAATTTCATACATCCCCACGTTGAAAAAGGCACGGCTAAGTTTACCCACTCATATTAGTTGCTTACTATTTATGGTGTGAAGGAAGGACCTCTGAGACTTTGTCCTTGAATTGTGGTTCTCCACAGGGGGGGCTTTGTGCAGGTAGCTCAGTCTGGACAGGTGGAGTTGGTCTGAAACTTTCCCTGGGCAGCCATTTAATCTGGCTGAAGGACACTAAGGTTGCACTGTTATGTAACACAATGTGTTTACACTTTGAGTAATATCTGTCTAACGAAGCCGACAATTACCTTTATAAAATACAGTTTTTGCAGTGGTGTGGTAAAGGTGCTGTTGGAGTGAGTGAGGAAGTTGTGGGTGGAAGACTTTATATCCTTAGCTGAGCTGTAACAGTCTATGTTTCACTCTCTGAACCTTCTGTTTGAATATTGTAGCGTTTTAGTTTCAGATCAGACCTCGTACAGCAGGTAGGCAATAGGTCCTGTGTGCTCATCCTCGGGCTTTAATTCTGAGCCAGTGTCACTGGATTAGACGTCCATGATCCCTGTTGAGTCTCAACGCCACTCTCCACTCCAACTGACCATCCTCCAGCACACACGATGAGTCACTAGACTTTTGCTCTTCATGCAAATGTGGCTACTGTCAACTTTTACTTATGTTTTGCTGCAAATTACATAAAGATTTGTGAAGCCAGCGAGAGTGGAGATACTTGAGCATTGCTTTTTGTGGTTCTGGACAGGGAGGTGAGATCTTCTGTGGGGGTTGACTGAATGTTTTTGTTAGAAGCACGTGTGTGTGTGTGTGTGTGTGTGCGTGTTTTATGAATTGCAGACGCAGAAGTACAGAACTCAACGCTAAGCTTGTCGTCTTATGTAGGGATTAGCGCATCTTACAGTTCATCTCATTAAAGCTCCCTAAAGTCTGCAAATGTGGCCTACGGTTTATTCATTATGACGGGACATCTGGATTATTTGGTTGTTAACAGATCATAGGCACATCTGACCAGCAGTAGTAGACAACTTTAACATTTATGCTCTAGCTAATGTTATCTAACCTATTTTTTTATCTGCTTACAGTATATTCTTTCCTGCAGTGTAACAGTAGCAGCAAATATGTGCAAGTTGCATATTTTACTTTGTGAAGTCTGCTGCCACCACAACAGTTCAGCCCTGCAGTGGATTTATGTGGTGTACTAAGTCCATGGCTCACATCTCTTTGTTCTGGTTCCATTGTGCTTCCTGCACCAGGAATGCTGACACCCTCAGTTTTGGACGGCACACAGACACATATGCTAACACATTTATGTTTGTACACATATGTGACTTAAGCTTTTCCCAATATGGCTTATTAACTGTGTCATTTTTACAATATCAGGCTTTGTTAGTGTTGACTCACTTCCAGGAAACCGTGTAGACACCAGGGACTTTTTTGGCTCTTGGGTATATGCGTGTTGCTAAGGAAATTGGCATAATTCAAATACGTCATTTTAACACTGTATATTTAAACAAATTTGAAACCATAGCTCATAATTTGGCCAGTGTTTTATAATAGATAATGCTCTGTATTGACACTGCCTCTGCAGCTTGTTAGATAAAACGGTGACTTGTTCGGCTTAAGTTACGCCCAGAGTTGTGGAAAAGAGTCTCCAGACTCTGTGCCATCAAGGCCTAGACCCAGAGAAGAGAAGAGCTGAGCTGGTGTTGGATTTCATTGCAAGGGGAGATTCCTGCATGGCACTGCAAGCTGGTACAGGTTATCTTACATGGACTCAAGCATGAGAGGGGCATAAATGAAGCATGTACTTTTAGAAAAATTGTTTAATATATAATGACGGCAGCAGCTCACCCTCTTCTAGGAAGACATGTAAACTGCTTAAAAAGGCAGTTGTATAATGAGCATTGTTTTTTTTCTTTTTACTCTTCTAGGTGAAACGTCTCACCCACTGATGTACCGCTTAGTCCGCAGCTTCAGATTGGTGGACTCTATGAGCACTGCAAAGCAAGAAGGCTTTAGGGCCGATGGAATCTGAATTTTATTGCGTTAAAGTTGGCCTCTTGCGTTTTGCCTCAGCTGAAAATTGGAGAAAGACCCATCTGCTTTGCTTTTTTACCTCTGTCTAATGGACATGGATGGCATGGAGAACCCAGTTGTGGAATCAAGATCAGAGCGGATCGCACGCTATAAGGCTGAGAGGAGACGAGAACTGGCCGAGCATTATGGTAGTGTGGAGGAGCTTCCTTCCAAATGGGTGAGGAGAGATGGGAAAGAGGAGCATGACCTTGCGATCCAAGCCCACACAGGGACGTTGGACTCAGATGGCCTCAATGAAAGAGTTAACGGCAAGACACGAGGGGTTACAAACGGATTAGAGACAGACACTCATGAGTCCAACTACCCGAGGAGGTGAGTCATGTCTGGAGTGAATGATGACTTCATGAAAGGTGTAGAGTGAAACCTGTGGAGAAATGCCAGACACTCAGGGCTCATTATAAGTATCTTAATTCTGAAAATATCTACACGGTTCTGCCTATATTTACCTAAGATAAGTATTTTAACTGCAGATAAAAACACAACTTTCAAATGCACTAGGACTTTGGAAAGTTCTTGTGCATTGAAGGACAAGTTTGACTGTAAAATGTCTACAGAAATCACATGAGGACACATTGG
>OMLM01020619.1:0-11727 GCA_900302695.1 Helostoma temminkii | reverse complement strand
CTAGTTTGGAGTTCCTGGTGTTTTTTAGTTTTCATGGCTCTCTGACACTGAGGCCTACAAACCCACAATCCAGATGATGCAGAAACAAATAAAACAAAAAGCTTGTTGCTTCTGTTTTAAAGTTATCAGCGCATGTCTGTATGAAACTGTGGTTGTGTTTCAGAGTGATGCAGCTTCAGATCAGTGGGATCAGTTGCAACCAATCACCACCAGCTTTCCAATAAAGGGGTGTGTCAGTCTAGTAAAAGACCAAAGGTTGTCTCATGTGTCGTGTATCTCCTCCAACAACGCTCCTTGGTCCATGATCCTCAGAGCAAAAAAATGGTCAAGAAAAACAACTGCGATCCAACATAAATCCAAAGCAGCATAACTAAGAGATGGATGACAGTCACCTGAGCCAGCTCTGACTAATAAAAGAAATGATAAACATTGTCTGTAAAGCAAAACTGAAAAGAAATGTTAAGTAAAAGTATTAATATTTGTCCAAAACTTACTTGTATAAGAGTAAACAGTGTGTAACTCTATGAAACTAGTCAAATGTAAGGTGTTACCACCAACCATGGGATAGCACATCAATGAGCACTGTGGCAAGAAGGCTTGCTGTGTCTCTCAGCACAGTGTCAATCGCACGGAGGAAATACCAGAAAATAAGGGCTGCACACAAGTAGACATGGAGGGTGCCGTAGAAGAACAACAACCCAGGAGCAGGACCACTATCTGCTCCTTTGTGCAAGGAGAAAAAGGAGGAGCACTGCCAGAGCCTACATAATGACCTCCAGCAGCCACTAATGTACATGTTTCTGCTCAAACTGTCTGAAACAGACTCCATGAGAGTGGTATGAGTGGTATGAGGCCCCACAAGTGGGGCCTGTGCTCACAGTCCAACACTGTGCAGAATGATTGGTATTTGCCAGAGAACACCAGGATTGGCAGATTTTCCATTGGCGCCCTGTGCTCTTCACATATAAGTGCAGGTTTACACTGAGCACATGTGACAGACATGACATGAGGCGGAGACACCGTGAAGAACGTTCTGCTGCAGTTTGGCGGTGGGTCAGTGATGGTCTGGGAAGGCATTTCCTTGGAGGGCCGCACACAATTATATAAACTTAGACTTTATGTGATAGACCAATACTCTGATATTACAAAAAAAAAATCCAGTGCAGCCAACTGCCTTCAGAAGTCACCTCATTAGACTCAGGAACACACCAGACAGGTCAGGGAGAAAGTTGTGGAGAACTTTAAAGCAGGGTTAGGTTATAAAAACATATCCCAAGCTTTGAACATCTCATGGTTCACTGTACTACAGTACTGATGATTGTGATAAATTACAGTGCTTAGGTATTACATTTGCATTTTAATTGTGGATCGATCCCTAACATCAAGTAATGTTATGGGAATCCAAATGAATGAGTAATGTCAGCACTGTCATTTCTCTTGTTGTAACCTCCCTGCTGTGCTGCACAACAAACCGAGGTTAGTGAACTGCTCATTTAATATTCACTGCTATTTAAAGGGTCATTCTTCTCATTATGTACATTATGATTATTTTATTGTTCTGGTCAGTGTTGACCTATGCTTTTGTCAAGGTTATTGTAGGGTGCATGAAGCTTTAATCCTTCTTAACCTGTAAAAACATGATATGATGTCCTTTGTTCCTATGGTAGAAATAATAACCCTGAAAATGTTATAGTGAAGTAATAAGGATACACGTGAACATGTGAAATACAGGGAACACGGGTGAAGAAAATTTTGTGAAACCTCTTACTGCCAGTAGGACTAAGAATGAATGAATTCCCTACAGCTCGTCTGACTGTGAGTCCCAGCAGATCTCAGTTCTTGAAAGGCGACTCTAGACTCTGAGCTGTGAGGAGGACGACAGCTCTGCTGGATGGACACTGAGGAGGAACACAACCAAACAAGATAAGTCAATGTGGAGTTTACTGGGGAAGATCATTCGGTTCTTATTGCCAACATCTATTGTTGGACAGTGAAGTTTACTGGTGTGAGTCCAGAGAAGTGTTGGTGTCTGTTCCATATGTCTGTGGTCTGGTTCTACTGGTGTTACTGGTTCTACTGGTGGCACGGTTTGGTCAGAGAAAATGTAAAGGTGAGAAATGGATGCCTTCTCTTTTTATGAGCCCAGTTTTCACTTCACATGCGCAGAGTTTCTTGTACTTCAGATGACTCCTCCCTCTGTGGTCGTGCAGTGTGTTTATGGTGTTCAGTGCTTGAGAGTGAAAAAAATGACACGAAGCAACAGGAAGTTAACAGAGAGACAAAGTGTTCTAGCATCAAGGACTGCGTCTCACAGCTTCGTTTAATTTTCACAAAACTAAAATACTTTAAATAATGGAAAAAGAAAAAGAGTGGACGTCTACTTCAACATTATTTTTATTTGGGTGTCTCCTCAGCTGTTTCCTGAACTGTTCAGCCTATGAAGGTAAGCTGTGTGAGCAGATATAAAATAAACTGAAAACTGAGTTCACTGAGCTGAGGTAAACATTTAAACTCAGTAACTCAGTTAAAACCTACAGGTGCATGTTTTGGGTTGTGATGATTCTTGGTTTTGTTCAGAACATTTGTCTCTTCCTCTTTGACAGATGAAGCAGCTCAGTTAGTATCAATTTAAAATATTATATAAAAGTACAAAATATGAGTGGAGATAATTTAACTCTGAGTCACTAACAACAGTAAACAACAGTGAACCAAAGCTGTTTTCAGGTTTTCTCCAACAAACTTTGTCTGACATGTCATTTCATTTCCTCATTTACAAAAATAGGAGCATTACATTTTATAAATTTAAGTCTGGTAAAGATAAGTGGATGGAAGCCACTTGGATTGTTGCTCAAGTGTTTATGATCAGTTAATGATTAGTTTTGTCCATGTAAAAGACAGATCTTTGTCTGTGCTTGAATACTGGTGTTAAGGAAACAAGCAGCTGTCAGTCCATAAAGAGTTAAAATCAGCTCCCACTTTACCTGCTGCAGTTTTTCAACCAAGTCCCTTCAGTAACACACATCTTTGCCCTAATACTAGAAATTAATCATTGCATGGGTTTATTAATATTCCATAGCACAAGTTAGTATTTAAATATATTTTTTTCAAAAGTGAGTTCATAATTTTTGTTAATAAAGTGTCTGTTAGTGAATAGACAAGTAAAATGTTGATGGTTTTTCAAAGCAAACAGTCAGAAATCAGGTTTTCTTCTTCAGTCTGTACATGGATGAAACATCTAAAAGGTAGATGTATATGTGTCACACTTTACAAAGACGATCCAAGAAAAAGCTTTGCACACTGATAGAAAGATGACAACATAGACTCACATCTTCAAATCAGTTTTTAGTTTTCATATTATTATTATTATTATTATTATTATTATTATTATTATTATTATTATCATTATTATTATATTGAGTGAATCAAGTATAGGTCTAACTTACTCTAATCTTGTAGTATTTAGACTCTAGAAATGTATTAATTGATAAAAATAAAATGTGTGACTTGCTTCCTGCTTTTCTCTTGATTTTTCTCTCTAAAAAGAGGTCACAGCAGAACCTGGAGAGGATGTCATTCTTCACTGTCAGGTTCCTGATGCTGACATCAAACTGTTAGAGTGGACCAAACCTGACCTGCAGTCAGCTGACTACGTGTTCTTCTTCAGAGAGAACCAGATGTATGAATACTACCAACATCCATCTTTTCATGGTCGAGTGAAGCTGAGAGATCCAACAATGACAGATGGTGATGCATCTGTGATTCTGAAGAGTGTCACCATGAAAGATGCTGGAACATATGAATGTCATGTTGGAAAGAGCACTGCACGACGCATGAAGAGATCTGCACCTGAACTCATCACCACCATCACCCTGAAGGTTGTAGACTCCATCTCTGGTGAGTCCACTGGATGTGTTGCATTCACTGACTTCCTACTGCTTCATGTTGGTGTTTTATATGTTTATTGTTGTTCTGTATCATCTGCACTGGTCTGGTTTGTATAGCTTTATTATAACAAGTCTACACAGTAAAATACCATGTGTTTAATCACAATATCGCAGACAGACTGACTGCAGCAGGAGAGTTGATCTTTAACCTTTTAAGTTCACTATTCTATGTTTTTTCCATCTCTGCTTCAGACCACAAAAACATCAAAGCTAAACCTGGAGACACAGTCACTCTGCCATGTCAAGGTTACAGCCACTCCCCTGTCGAAGGCGTAGAGTGGATCAGACCTGAAAAGATCCAGGCAGGTTATGTGTTTTTGTATCGTGATGGACAGTCTGATCCAGAGAAGCAACATCCTTATTATAAGAACTGGGTGGAGCTGAAGGACAGAGACATGAAGGATGGAGACGTGTCTTTGGTTCTGAAGGATGTGACGACTTCTGACAGTGGAACATATGAGTGTTATGTTGGCTATGAAGGAGAACCTCAGCTCATCAGCATCATCTCCCTCACAGTTTCCGTCTCAGGTGAGTTAGTGTGTGTGAGTGTGTGTTTGTCTCTGGATCAGAGTGAAGCTGCTTCCTGGTTGTTGATGTGAGAGTGAAACATCACAGATCAGATGTTTGTGTTTTCTAAAGATGTTGTTGATGAGACTTTGTAGAAAACAGCTGCTATGAGTGATGTGATCAAAGTGCAGTAGATAATGTCTGACAGGAGTTTGAAGAGGAAATGGATTCTGTTGTGTTCTTCACTCATCACCTACCTGACACTGATACCTCACATCTCATTCTGTCTGCAGGAGACACAACTGGACAAACTGAAGATGGAGGAAACAAAGATGGACTAAATAAGCAGGGGCATTATGGACTAGTCATCAGTCTGTCAGTTTTTGCTGTACTTGTCCTTGGTATTCTTGGTTTTATGATGTGTAGAACAAAACAAACAAAACAAAAATGGCTTCACAAGCTAGAGCTGGTACTTTGTACTGGTCCCAAGCCCGGATCAATGGGGAGGGTTGTGTGAAGGATCAGTAAAGCTACTGCGCTAGTAAAGCTAGGTAAAACAGTGCTGAGGCGATGTGCTTTCATGTGATATTTAATTGTTGTTTAAAGTAGAGTAGAGCCAATTGTTAAACAGGAAGTGCTCTTCACGGTGTACACAGAACTAACCTTTTTTTTCTTACGCTGCTCCCTTTATCTTCAGCTATGTATGACCTCCACATTGTCTATATCTACAATCTACATCATATTGTAGATTGTAGATATAGAATAATGTTGGAATTAGGAAACAGTGCACATACAGATCCACAGTTATTATATGATTCACTTATTGCTCATTGCTCCTTTCAGAAAGCAGAGCTCCAACATCCACTGAGTGATGGATAAAGCTTCAGTGTCATCTGTCACAAACTAATCACAGTCACAGTCACAGTGACAAAACTCTCTGTGATCTGCAATAACAAATTACATGGTACGATGCACTTTATTGGTAAAATGTACTAAGAAGCAGAAGTTCAGACACTGCTCTCTACTGGCAGGATGCATTAATCACACAGGTAATGAAATTACAGTCATATTGTTAAAAAGAAGAAGGCTGGCTGGACCCACCTCACAGTTTGACACCTGTTTATTAAGGAATCTGCAATTTTTGTTTGTATCAATTGATGAATGTATATATAGAAAAAAAAACTCACTTCCTTGAACTGTGGCTGTTACTTTTCTCTATTGTTATGCTACATTCACTGAAACATTATACACAGTTTCCTGACAGTTTAGTAATTGTGAAGGACAGAAGTATTTTTACTGCTGTCCAAAAACAAAGAAACTGAACTTAGATCTTACTGTAGACAAACAATTTACCAAAGCAAATAATGAGGGAAACATATCTGTAATCAGTATGTGAATTCACTCTGTTATTAACCAGATCAACAGAGTCAGTCCAGTGGAAGCTCAGACTCTTTGTTACCAACAGTCAGAGAGAAACTAATATGATAAAACAGTCAGTCTGATACAAGAAGGAAGAAAGTGGGATTAACTGCTTTCTCCAAGTGATACAATGGACAAACTGTACAGCTGCTGCTCTGTACAATGTGGATACTTTAGTAATTTAACACATTATATATGGATGAAAGTTTAGCATATATCAGCTAAAGTGACTCAGCAGCAACAACAGACAAAAAATACATGTATTTGATACAGATATTAAAGGTTCTTGATCAGTATTAACACAGTATGTGTAGATGTGGAAGGTTTGAACATAACAACAGTGGACTTTGCCTCAGACAGTTCTAGTTTAATCTAAAATAATCTAATAAATTCTGCCTGGAAGCACATGCCTAATTAAAATAATAATAATTGTTATTATATTCTAGTTAAGTTATTCCATTAAATAATAACAACAGAGACATTTTTACAGCTATTCTAGGATAAGCAGTTTCTGATCAGGAACCAGATGAGTGGTCAGCCTAAATAAATAATTGCAGGAGCTGTATTTTAGATTTTAGAGCAGTGTCCAATATGATTTATCATGACATACTTTTACAAATTTACTGGAAATTGTTTTAAAGCATCAGGCAAAACTACTATTTACACTATTATTAAAAGTGGGATGCAATTAAAAAGAAAATGTAATTTATTAATCTTGATTAATTGCAATTTTTTCACGTAGCAATGTTTGGATTTATAATTTTGGTTTTTGACTGAATCAATAAACAGACGTATATGTATATATTTACATATATCTTTTCCATCAGTCTACTACATTCACAGATTAGTGCAAAGTACAATTATAACTGTGTTCAATATTTTAAAAGACATCTTAAGCATTTTCAGTGTCTGGAAAACACATTATTATACTGTTAGTAACAGAGTAGAGTTTCCTCTTTCATCACACTCCACTCACACAGACACCTGCAAGCACACACAGGTGAGCTCACTCCAACAGCAGAGCAGCTCTCGTTGGTGCCCAGGTCAGTGCATCTTGTGCATCAGTGTTACTGGTGGTTCTGTGTCTCCTTAGAAAAATGTGTAGAAAAAATAATTTTTTACACGTCATATTTTCTGCCAAAATAAAACTTAAAGAATTTGAAGTCTACATTAAATGAATAAGGAAAGAATATATTTGGTTGGAATCGTTGATTTCCCTCAGCCAGGATGATGTTGCCACACTACGCTGTGATTCCACTGGTGATTCCACAAGGCCCCTGTAGACGTGGATGAGGGGCTGACACCTAAGCCCAGCCTTCTTTAGCAGTCTTTTCAAAGTTGCTTACCGTTTTTTTTTAATGATTATGTTGTTATTCAGAGTAGAAGCAAAGCAGAGCTCCTGTGCTTCATCATCCACTGATCAACAGTTGGCAAACCGAAGAGGTTCAACTGTGTCTGGAGCCACAGAATTTATATGTTGTAGCATCAGCTTTTCTGAACACTCCATGGCCACTGGTGTGAGTGCCCCAGGTCTAGGGTCCTGCACTGTGGTTGTGATTGTTTTTTTAGGAACTGGTACTATAACAGACGACTTGAAGATGTGCGGGGCTGTTTCCTCTAAAACAGAGGTATTAAAAATGTTTGTGTACACCTCCACCATCTGTTCTGCACAGGCCTTAAGGACTCCCTGTGCCACATGAACAGGGCCCATGATCTTGTGGCCTTTAGGGGGGCGTCGTGATTATTTTGGTCCATTATGGCATAGAAGCTGTTGAGATTGTCCAGTAAAAACACGTCTTCATTCCCAGTTCTGTTTGCCTTTGCCCATAGTTGGTAGTAAGTAACTGACAGGGTTCCCTGCTACATTATTGTTGTGCTGTTCACCTGTATCAGCTCTTAAGTCTCTTAATGCCTTCTTGGCAGCCCTGATGGATTTGTATAGCTAATACTGAGAAACTATTTTGTAATGTCTCCTGACTTCAAATATGAGGGTATAAAGTCACTCCACATGTTCAGAGCATGACAGTGATATTTCTATGTTGTTGAACATGACGTTTTGAACAGGTCTTCATCTACCTAAAAGACTAGTTGAAGGTTTGGGTTTAGAGATCAGTGTAATCAGATAAAGGTTTAGAGGTTGTGGTTAGATATTAAACTGTGGTGGTTAGAATGAGCGTCAGCAGTGAGCAGTGATAGAACGACATCTACCAGAGAGAAATAGAAGGTTTACAAGGTGATAGTGAGACCAGGAGTGTTGTTTAGACTGGAGACAGCAGCACTGACAAAAAGACACAAGGCAGAGTTGAAGATGCTGAGATCAGCATATTAGAGGGACAGTGCAGAGACAAAGTGAGAGAGGAGAGACTTGGATGGTTTGGTCATGTGAGGATGATGTGGAGGATAGTGGGAGAAGAACACTGAGGATGAAGCTACTAGACAGGAGGAGAAGAGTAGGACATGAGAGAGGTTGGTAAGACAGAGGAAGAGGAAGGTTAGAATGAGCTAAGTGCTAGAAAGAAGAATATTTCTTTGTGAGGACCTGTTTGGGTTTTAAGAGCAACATTTTTAAAGTAAAACTTTTTAAACTGTTTGAATGTGAGAGCATGACACTGAAGTGGACATTAACTACAGTGTGTTTGCACCTTCAGTCACACTCAGTGTTTTAGCTGGTGAACCAGTCAGTAAATAAGGCCACTGACTGACTGAATGGAAAGTACCGGTCATAAAGTGAGACAGACCACAATCCCATGTACAAGTTTTTCACACACATTCTGATCAGACGTAGCTTTAAACTGTCTGTGGTGAGAGAGAGGTGTGAAAACAATAAGCAAAGGCTGCATAGTGCTGCTGTTTTGCATATCTACAGGCTAGTTATTCTTTTATGTTACTGTACTTTTATGTAATGAAAATTATGAATACAGGCTACTGCTACCTGCCAGTATAGGAAGTTATTTCCTAGTACAACTTTTTGGTCCAGATGAATCACAGACAACAGTTGTAATGGCCCATAATTTAATTTAATTTATTCAAAAGGAAAAAAGAGATAAATCATTCCAAAATATTCCCAGTATGACAGTAAACAGTGAAACAGTTTTTACGTTAAACTACACTTACATTTTATTGTTACATTCTGATGTCACATGATTTGAAGTGTTTTTTAGTTTTTTAGCTGTATAAAGTATCGTGCTTTGTGAATCTGTTTGGTCTCTGTGGTGAATGTAAATGTGAAACAGTTGTGGTCATCTTCTTTCCTGTTCTTCACTAAACTCACCTCAGCTCTTACAATAAATAAGTATATACAAATATACTTTCAGTTTACTTTTTATGTACTTAGAATAGGTAAACTTAACAAAATAGCATTTAAGTATACTTGCTGTAAACTGTCATAAAATAAATAGTATAAAAAAATACCCAGCATGCATTTCAGTGCTGTTTGCTGAAGATGGGCTGAATATGCATCACTTGGCATTTCAATAGCAATGCTAAAGTTGCAGGAGGAATGACAGCAGCTGCTCGTTGCACCTCTTGTCAGAATAATCACACACAGCTGTGGAAACACTGCAGTTTATATGCACTAACACAACCACTGTAGACTAAGGTTATTCCGCTGTAGTTGACTCAGCTGTGAGAAGAACAAATCATCTTTGAAGTCATTAAACCAAAGACAAGAAGAGCAGCAGCCATCTATCATGGACCAACGTTAGAGTCCACAGTCACAGAGGAAGATGATGCCATCTCCTCCCAAAGCACTGGAACAACAAGGATAATTAAACATAAACTACTGTAATTATACAATAAAAGATGTAGTTATGGAACTAGAAACAAGCCGAAATGACCAAACTTGTTATTTTACCCATAATATTAACCTGCACACACCATTACATCCCCTATTTATATATATAAATATATAACCACAGTAAATTGCACCATTACAGCATATATAAGAGTACATGTTTATGTTTTTTACATTTCACCCTCGCACTGTGAACTCAGAGTCTGTCACCAAATTATTTTTGGAATAAGGAACTAAAAGTTGCACTTTTCATGTTCTTCTGCTCAGTGAGACAAATTCTAGGCTGTAGTGACACAAGCGTATCATCTTCTTTACATTTAGTCATTTAGCAGATGCTTTTATCCAAAGCGACTTACAAGTGAGCAAGCAAGTCCTGTCCAAGACACATCAGCAGGTAGCCATCAGGAACTAGGAATTGAACGACGACTGCTCTGCCACCTGAGCTACATGCTGCCTCTTTATGAAACTAGTCAAGGCCAGTGGTCCCTCAGAGATTCTGCTGATTCAGGTACTAAAAGCAAAACGCCTTTAGGTATCTCTGCTCCAACCAGCGTGATGTCGACCACATTGTTAATGATGTGTCTGTATTAGTCATGATTGATTTGTTCTCCTGTTTGTCTAAGCCAGGACTTTTGTTTTTGTTAAACTGTAACATTTTAAATAATGAATGACATTCAGTGTTTATCTTTGATGTGACTGATTTTTATTTTTTACACTTGTTGTATCTCAGGTCTGTGCTGACTCAGCAGAGCTTTATTGTCATTTAACTAATAGTAAGCTTTTACTTCTGTCCTGTGAGGTTAAAGGTCAGACTTTAAAGTGAAACTGAATCGAACTGGACAAACTGAAGCTCGTCTGCTGCCACCTGCTGGATAATTGTGATAATTCATGTGCCAGTGTTTGGTACAGATGAAGCCATTTTAGTCTTGAAAGCTGTTTATACACTTTATTACTCTGTGAATTAAAGGCTGATATCAATTTATCAAATCACAGATTTTAGCTTTTATTTTATTTTCAGGACATTTTCATCCACATTTTCTGGGCATGGGGTTTGTAATTGTAAAGGGCTCTACAGGTTCTTATTGAGGTTAGTTCATCATTAACATCATGATCATAGCTGATCATGTCTCTCTAGTCGTGACTGATCCAGACTGAGAGTGAAACATCACAGATCAGATGTTTGTGTTTTCTAAAGATGTTGTTGATGAGACTTTGTAGAAAACAGCTGCTATGAGTGATGTGATCAAAGTGCAGTAGATAATGTCTGACAGGAGTTTGAAGAGGAAATGGATTCTGTTGTGTTCTTCACTCATCACCTACCTGACACTGATACCTCACATCTCATTCTGTCTGCAAGTCACAGAGAGGATGGAGGAGACAATGCACATCTTGTAGTGGTAGTTGGTGTGTTAGTTGTTGTGTGTGTTTATTGTTCTAGTATAATTGGAACTGTGAACTTCAGGAAACATAAAGGACTTGCAGAGCCAGTTAAAACCAGCCTCCTGCTCACAAAGAAGGTGTAACACAGCTTATGGAAAATGTGTCAGATCTCTTTTCTCCTGAATCATAACTATTGTTACTCAGATTCATCCACCTGCTGATTTGAAGGTGGTGATGAGTAGACAAAAATAATAATTGATAAATAAACTGTGTGTACATTTAGCAATTCTAGATCAACGTCTGTCTATGACAGCAGTGGAGAGGACTGTAACACTGTCTTAAGCAGTTATTTGATTTTGTTTGTGCACTAAAACAAAATGCAGTTTAGCCTCTTACTAGAGAGTTCAATCAGTAAGACAGTAGTAAGCTGTGCTCTTGTTTTTATACAGTAGATATGCATGTTACTGTCTACTTACTTACTACTGAGAAGAAATTCATGATTCTGCCACTGAGCTTTGATGATGTATGTATTCAAACATTTAAAATGCATTTTCATAATACATATTTCATGTCATAGTTGTTGGATTTATGGTTTGTTTCTTTAGAATTGAATGTGAAAGTTACTCATCAAAACAAATTACAGTGGTTGGTTTATGTTACACATCTCTCACATGGAGTCCTGCT
>OMLM01020618.1:144614-169552 GCA_900302695.1 Helostoma temminkii | reverse complement strand
TGTTTCCAGCACTTGTAAAATGGTATAATAAAATAAAATCCATGGTAAAAAATCAGTTTCATAAACAGTGTTGAAAGTTTGTGTTTTAGAGTGGTTTAGTTAGTTCAGTATATTTTAGTCTAACGTTCCCTTAGAAATGTGTTTTCTTTCGGCATTAGTTTTAATTTCTGTTACAGAATCAGCAGAGGGAGTAAAAACCAGAGAATATAAACATCTCTTGATTATCCTAAAACTTCTTTCTCAACAAGTTTCTCTAAGTTTATTTTAAATATCACAAAAACTCATGGAACCCAATGCTCAAATTCATTCTGACATATAAACTCACAATGTGAAAATTTTGTTAGAAATCTAAATTACAAATGTACAGACTAAAGAGTGTAACCTACAGAAATACATTGGTATTCTTTAAAAGTTTTAAACAATCAAATAAACTGTAGCATATTTGAGATAATACACATCTAGTTGACTAATGCATAACATAACTAAATGCATTAATGTATATCAGAATATACAGCATGTGTTTTTTTGTAGAGGGCACTGAGAAACAACCAATTGTGTTGTTTAGACATAGGAGTGAGTAAATAGGTTGTAATAAACCTATGTATATGTTGCATATCATTTCCACAGAATACATGACAGTAGAGTATAGTAAGTGTGGTCCACTATCAGGGTCATACGCTACTCTTTTGTGAATGTTGGGAATTAAGACTGTAGAGCCTATTTTGTGGGTCTGGGCCCATTACATCCAATACTGTTCCTTATTTGACCAGGAAGAGCCCTCTGTGGATTTTAAGTCAGTTTGTAATCACTTCAATTTATCTGCTGCAAGAGTGGAACAAATAATAGTGATTTACTTAATTGAAAACTAAATATTTTCTCATCTGAATAGACAAAATGAATTGAAGGCAACAGCTCTTTGACGCATCTCCCCTCAGTCGATTAGTTGCACTCCAACAGGCTTTGATAAGAATTAACTCACACTCAATTATTTTTTTCGCTCTCAAAACATTTGTGTATTTCAGAGCCCCCAGTATACTCTTTGAGCACACAAGGGCAATTACTTCACTCTTCAATGAATAGAATTTCTTGTTGAGGTTAAAAGTGCCCATCTTCTTTTATCTGTGTCTCTTTTAATGCCTTATGTAGGTAAACACAAACACAATCTGCTTAACATCTGCAATTTATAAGTACTGGATTTCTTTCATTAGTTTAGACTTCATAATTTCAAATTTTGAGCTGAAACAGCAGGTATTCTCTGTGAGGACGAGAAGTGTTTGGATAACACAGTAAGGCTGCTGCCAGCCTCATGAGTCACCATTTTTACTGGGACTCCTAATGAAAGCAGGCACAGAATGCCTGACCTCCCCACTTTCTCATTACCTAGTCATACATCCACCTTAAAGGCTTTGTAAAAACAGCTCTGATTATGTATATTTACTAACAAATATTTCGTTTTTGTGTAAGAAAAATCTGGAATTGCATAGCATTTGTCTAATAACTGAATCATTTAACAGTTGATTAAAATATAACGCTAGATAAATGCCAGAATGAATGGCAATTCAGACAATTTTCAGCAATACGAAAGACCCATATTTTACCACTGTAGCACTCATTTCTACCACCTTTTTTTACCTTGTTCTTCACCAGCTCCTTACAAGTGCAAATTAGAAAGTTTGATTTGAAATTTGATTTGCTTTCACAGACGAGGCTGCCACTCTCCCTGCAAGGGCATTAGAAGTACCTGAACCATTCAGCGTGACCCCCGACAGGTAGATTTGTAATGGTGCCTTTCATAACATCATCAAACGACTCAATACACTCAATCCTAGAACAATTTAATGTGAAATCCCATGAAATCACTCAGTGCAAAGAAAATTAAGTTTCAACCTCCATGCAGCTATCCAATTCAGATGTGGTGCAACATCTTAATGCCAAACTAACCTCTTATCAATCTCACCAGTTGCCTTTGGGTCCATTTAATGTAGATTATAGAATGGTGTTTTGGACTATTGCTGCCTCAACACTGGACTACAGATAAAGAGAGTTTCTAAAAGATGCAGATTATCAGCAGGATCTAATCACATCAGTAGCAGCGATTGTGCATTAAAACATTCATTAAGCAGTCTGTCAGGTCTTAAGCAATCTGGTTAAGACATGACCTGATGTGTTACACACAGCACAGTCCTCAGTCTTGAATGCACAGACAAGACAAAATAGTTTTAGTTTGTCCAGTACAGTTTTAAGGCATTCAGAAAAAGTTATGTGTTTTATAATTTCCGTCTGCTCCAATCAGCTCAAAATATTGAGGTTTTCTGGAATACTCTGACTTCGATACAAACCATCACATATCTGCTTTTCTTAGGAAAAAAGTTGAGAGACAGAGAGGCAAAACCATCTTTCAACCTCCACCAACTACGGCACATATACCTGCCTACAGTGTGCAGAGAGAAAGTGAGTGAGGCAGGCAAGCAGACACGTAAAGAGGGTGTGCCTCCTTCTTAAAAAAGCCAAAAATCTTTGAATATATGTGTGGATTTGCATGAGAGAAAGAGAGCTGAGCTCACCTGTTGAGCGATGCCAAGGCTCAGGAACGTCTCTTTGTCTTCCTGATCTACAGATGGATCTCTGAACACAAGTGCGCAACAGAGATGTTAAGGAATGCCAATGGGACTCCCCCTTCTTTCACTCCTTAGTCTAAGAAAGAAGCAAACTCATAAAGAGAGGGAGTAGTGGAGACTGACGATTAAAAGAAGGTGTTTATATGAAAAGTGTAGGTGGTGGTGGTTACAAAATCGTCAGCTCAACAAGAAAAGTGAAAAACTATTTCATAGTTGACCATTTGAAAAGTTGCTGCACCTTTTGTTTCAGTAGAATTTAATACATACAGTATAAAGTCTCAAATCTTGATACAGTTGGAGTGAGCCAGTTATAACAGCACAGGGACATGCTTGTAGTTTCTATCTGTTCTGATAGAAATGCATCATGGATGCCTTCACACCTGCTAGTTTGTAACATTTATGCTCATACATAATAAATGCAGTGGAGCATCCACATAACGGATTTCCTATACTGAATACTCTGGGGGTGATCGGCGCTGGTGCAGAGATGGAGACAGAGACAGGTCAAAAAACTGACTTTAAACAGTGGAATTTTTCTGAATATTGCTTTCTCCCCACAATCGTCAATTATATACATCCATCTGAATGGTGGCTGGAGAATACCTCCATTTGCTCAGTGGAACATAGTGAAAGCTCTACTATCAAGACAACTTAAAGGTCATGTTTATTTTCCACATGCATGTATTTTTCATTAGATCCACTGATAGTCCACGTGTATGATGTGGCACTGTATGCACAAGCTATTTTCTCAGTTCTTAAAGCAGTTATACTGCTGCATCTCTTGTTCTACTTTGGTTCAGCCATGCAGTTATGAGACACCAATTGCAGTCTGTTGCTAAAAAACTCCAACAATTGTGCAGCAGGCAATAAAGACAGAATGATAATGACACACACCCTGACAATGGCACATATTCAAGGACTGCAACCTTATGTTGCACGTACTGTACAATCTCAGTGTCCAGTGTCTGTTCTATGCAGTGTAGTGAATGTGTATGTGTATCGACAGTGTGTGTGTGGCCCAGATGTTAGCAGCTGGGTTGTATAGTGTGGAGCTGGCCCTACAGACAGTCATTAAGCCCAGCAGTCCAGGGCTGGAAGGTTAATTCCCTCGCCTGGAGGGGTATGTAGGTGGGATGCAGGAGGAAAGGAGGGAGGGAGGTGGAGGCTGAGGAGGAAAGATGGTGGGGGGGAAGCAATGGGAGGCGAGGGGGCTGTGAAGCTCAGCACTCAGTTCACACAAACAGCACTGTCAGCAAGAGTAGAGCTGTTCCACTGCCAGATGAAGCAAGAGGCGGGAGAGTGCTGGGGCCTGACAGAGAGGTGGTGTGGGAGGGAGGGAGATGGACAGAGGACCTGAAGATGAATGGCGAGAGGGGAAATGCAGGGAATATGAAGGAAATACAGTAAAAGGGTAAAAAGAATTCATGTCAGGAGGCTGGACAGGCAGAGGGTGAGATGAAGGGGACACGAACGAGCAAGGTAATGGAGCGAGAGAAACGGATGGAAGAAGGAGACAGAAAGATACTGTAAAATGGGCTGCGGAGTGATGAATAGAAGACGAGAGAGGAGCAAGGGAAGGGGGGAGATGGGAGGAAGGAAGACTGACATGAAGAGTTGTTTTGAAAACAGGAAGTCTACTGACTCAGACCAGTGCAGCAGGGAAAGCAAGGAGGAAGATTAATCAAAGAAAGCAATAAGAACTACAGTAGAGAATAACACAATATGCGGAAGGACACATAGGGTCATGTCCAGAAGATTGATTCTGAAAAGAGGAGTAGGAGTGAGGCCACATGCAATATTTGTATGTGTTTGAATACTTGTGACATGGAAGGTGCATTGTGTATTAGGAGAAAAGGTGCCATGCTCATTATAGAAGCTCAGATTATGTCAGTTGGCAGAATGAAAAAAAAAACACAGACGCGTAATTACTAAATGAGTGTGACAGCTGGGGGTCCATAGCTAACAGTTTAGAGAGGAAAGTATGTGCAATATGAGATTCATAACAAAGATTTAACTATTTCAGTGCCCACAGTTTTTAGGAAGATGTTAATTTAATAAAAATAGCCTCCATTTAAGACTCCAGAGGTCTCCAACAAAGGCCTGCAAAATTGTCTTTGTGCATTGAGCTGCAGAGTATTTCATCCAGCCTGAGCCTCAGCATTAACTACAGCCATCTGACCTGATGATCTGATTGGAGCCCCAGCTTCTGTTGCCTGCCACAGTACAGCTGCCATATCAGTGATGCTTCTGTGTTCTAAATCTGTAGACAAGGTCAACATGTTTTTTTCCCAGCCAATCTGGCTCCCAGTTGACCACAAGAGAAAGAGATTTAACAGGCAGTCACAGACTCAGAACATGCATCACCAGAAACTAGAAATGACAATTACAGGGATCACTAAAATAACAGTCGCAAACAGAGATAAGAAGCCTTTCAAAATTCTGACAGCATAGATAGTAGCTTAATCCCCTGCAGCAGCACTTTCTTCAAAGCCTGTTGTAGCGATGAAGTCTGAATAGAGACATGAACCTTGTCTCACTGCTGGCAAGTTTGTAAGAAGCAATTCTCAAGTTGCTGTCTGTGGATGACCTGTGGACCAAGTGATGCTGACGCATGTGGAAAGACATGTATCGGGGTTAAGACGGATTTGGAAAAAAACCCAATTAAACACACAGATACACTCTTTGCTGTTCCCCTTCAATCTTCATCCCGGTGTTCCATGCATGTTTGGCGGCAATAAGGAGTTCGGAGCTGTCTGTGTGTGCACGTGTGTATGTATCAGGATGGATGGAGAGGCTTGAGACAGCCAGCTGTGGGGTCCAGATTGGGGAAGGATTAGTTCCCAAATCTCCGCCATTTACCTCAGCTGCCTAACAAACTCCTATAGCACCATGTTAATTCACTGATATAGCAACTTCGATTCCGCTGTTAATAATAAACAAACACATTTGTTCAATCAAATGGGATCATGTTGATGAGGTTTTACAGAGATCTTTGTCTAGGTAAAGCACCATATGACAAGGCTTACTGGGGGAGTGCAAGAGGGTTTGTATTAGATAAAATCCTCAACAGACTAATAAACAGCATTAGTTACAGGGATATAACTCATGGCCAAATCATGCAAATTCAACTGCAATAACATTTAGACAAGCAATATGAATAAACACGACTAAACTGCTGCTAGGGCACATAGGTAGAGGCAAAAAACTAAAGACTACACACATCTTTGTGAAAGTGCAACTCTTCATCTAACAGATTCCTGTGTGAAGTCATGAGGTCAGAGGCTGGACAGGATCGCTGAAACAATATTATTAGGTCACTGAGGGAAGAGGAGTAGGGTCAGATAATAAGACTCAATCCAACTGAGTGAAAATGCATGGAAGGGAAAGTGCTGACGCCTCCCTTTCTCTTGCTCATCCAATTCCCAGCGCTTACTCTGTGCCACTGATATTCATGCAGAGCTGTCCATCCACGGCCCACAAACTTTAACATTCGCCATTTCCACCACCCCATCTATCACCCCACTGTGGTGATGGAGAGCAAAGTGGAGAACATGGTAGTAAGGTGGGGAGGGATGAAGTGACATAAAGGGACAATATTGAAATTTGAGGTTAAAAAAGACAATTGTTACATCCACTCTTGTGAGCCACCTTATACATACACAGTATATGTAAATGCTGTGAAAAAGTATTTTTATTTTTTGCATATTTGTCACATTTAAATGATCATCAAACTAATTTTAATATTACAAAAAGACAACCCAAGTAAATACAAAATACAGGTTTTTAAAAATTATTTTATTTATTAAGGGAAAAAAGCTATCTGGCTATCCAGAAGTTCCTGGCCCTGTGTGAACAAGTAAGTACTCCCTTGCCCCCCTTGGCAACAACTCCAATCAAGTATTTGTGAAGGCCGCCAATGAGTATTTCACATCGCTGTGGAGGAATTTTGGACCACTCTTCTCTGAGAATTGTTTTAATTCAGCCACACTCAACAGTTTTCAACCATGAATGGTCTGTTTAAGGTCATGTCATCATATCTCAATCAAATTTCTGCCTCTGAATTTTTTGCCATTCAGAGGTGGTCTTGCTGGTGTATTTCCAATCATTGTCCTGCTGCATAACCCAAGTTGAGCTTGAGCTTGAGGTCACAAACTAATGTCTGGCCATTCTCCTTTAGGGTTTTCTGGTTAAAAAAAATCAATTATGGCAAGTAGTCCAGGTCCTAAAGCTGCAAAGCAGCCCTAATCCAAAAGTTGTGAGGATAATTAAGATGATTTTTGGCAAGTGGGAGATGAGTTTTTGTGTTCTTTTTGGGTTCTTTTTGCCATGGAACTCTCCCATAGATTTTTTGCCTAGTTTCTTTCTTATTGTTGAATCATGAGCACTGACCTTAACTGAGGTAAGTGAGGCCCGCAGTTCCTTGGTTATTGTTCTGGGTTCTTTTATGACCTCCTGTATGAGTCATCATGGTGCTTTTGGAATAAGTTTGATCGGCTGACCGCTTCTGGCAAGGTCCATCACTGCTCCAAATTTTCTCCATTTGTGGAAAATAGCTCTCACCATTATTCACTCCCAAAGCCTTAGACATTGGTTTGGAACCCTTTCCAGACTGATACATGTCAGTTACTTGGTTTCTCATCTGTACTTGTATTTCTTTAGACTGCAGCATGATATGTTGATTTTTACTGTCTTTCGTTCGTTTACTTTGTCAGACAGCTTCTATTTAAATGATTTCTTGATTCAACAGATCTAGCAGTAATCAGGCCTGAGAGTGGCAAGTGAAATTGAACTCAGTTTTCCAAAAATATGTGGTTAATCACAGTTAATTCATGATTTAGCGTGGGGATGCAATTACATTTTCAAATTGGGCCAGGCAGATTTGGACAGCTGTTATCCCTTAATTATTGAAATCACTGCATTTTGTATTTACTGGTTGTCTTTGTGTACTAATTAAAATTGTCTGTTTGATGATATGAATCATTTTAATGCAACAAATATGCAAAAACATAAAGCCAGGTATAGGTCAAATACTTTCCCACATATGTCGTATGTGCATAGATACACACATACACACAGCACCACAACCTCCTATCACAAGCAATTCAATATAAAGATACACAGAGCACAAGCAATAACCTGATCCTAGTGAGAGATGTTATAGGCTTTGACAGGGAGGGCTGAACCACACAGCCCAGGCTCTTCTCCCAGTGTCACTAACAAAACAGAAGGATTAGAGGATGAAATTGAGCTAAATCTGGGTGAGCTAAAAACGGGGGCAAAAACAAGGCATGGAAGGAAACAATGCTGAATAGATCCAAAGCAAGCCCTTAACAAAAGCTATTAAGCAATAAAAGACCACTTTAATAACAAAACCCTTATGTATTCTTATTTACTGTATGTTCTCATCCACATACACTGCACATGTACTCACTAATGTATATGCCTCCCCCCATAAGCAGCTGTGTGCAGCACTTCTG
Source organism: Helostoma temminkii (assembly GCA_900302695.1). Lineage (NCBI taxonomy): Eukaryota > Metazoa > Chordata > Actinopteri > Anabantiformes > Helostomatidae > Helostoma > Helostoma temminkii. Next base: position 161,457 of record OMLM01020618.1, on the reverse strand, counting down.
TTTCTTCTACCAAATAGCCTCCATTGATTAGCTTCATTCTTCTACCGAATTTTCACCGCTATAACTTTAACAACAGTGAGCCAAGGTCTGCCATTATGTTGTTCCTCACCTTTCCCTCGCAGCATTAGCATTACCAGAGAGGTGTAGTTTTTGCACTTTTTACCTCAGTAGAAGGTTGTTTTTTTTATTATTATTATAAAAAGAGGTCTGGTACTGCAACCTCTTTTCTCTCTCTAGCTAGAGTTGAAATATTTTTCTTAGCCTACATGTTTAGCTACAGGTAAAAAAATGTCTCTTACCTCAGCGTGCTCATTCTGGACCTAATACAGCTTTTCACACACTCAGTAAAACATATACCACAAAAATATAGGAGGTAGCTTGCCTATATCCCTATTCTTTATAGAAGAAACACCTGGCCACCTGCTAGTGTGTCTCATATTTTTATCAACTTTAACCATTTAGCTGTGCTGGCTGAATTCATTAGCTCAAAAAAGTCAACAATCTACTGTACCATACACCATACTGTAACCCATACACTTTACCTGCTGCAGACCAAGCCATCTCATAAAATAACCAGGACGAAAAGCACATCAGATGCCAGTCTCAAATGTTATGCCTAAAACATACTTTTTTCCTTTGTACAATAAATGTCTTAAACTGTGACACTATCATATCATTTACCACACAGAGTTAGAAATTTTGAGTATCCTTCAACCTTTATAAACAAGCCTCTTGCTAAACTGAGCACAGGCCAAAATGACCTTGCCTTACAAATATGTTCTCATTCTGAAAGGCTCGAGCTGGTTCTCACAGGGATAGAACTACAAGACCACACAGACATTAAAAAAACACCCAATCAAGCCCAAATACACCTCTGCCAACAGATGGGCTTATGGCTTTGTTGAGGTGGAGTTTGCCTCCTGCCCGTCCCATTTTGAGAAAATCCTTTTAATTAACATATCAGAGCTCCAAACGAGGCTAAACCTCTTCTCTGTGAACTGTAATCTGCCCAGTTTGAACTGACCAACCACAGAGCCTACATGATAAGGCCTGCCAACCAAAACACAAGAATAATCCAGTTATACCTGCTTATACAGCAAACAGCTGAAAGCACCGATCTGACAGTCTCTATCCGAATTGCTATTGCTTGCATTTTGATCTAACCAAAGTGTTTTGATGTATCATGTGGCTCAAACTGATAGGGTTCTCCATGTCATTTGATCAACTTTCTTTTTCACATGCTCCACTTGGACAACAAGACTGAATATATGGACTGCTAGTTGCATGCACATTTAATTTATTCTTCCCCTGCACCTTTTATCACTTAACTCCCACCCACGCAACTACCTCCCATTCCATTGCCCCATCCCTATAACCCTTAACCACCACTATCTCTGTAACACTTCATCCCTCATAAAATGTATTTATTTTGCATGTTTAATGTTTACTGCCAAATTGTTCTACCAGTCTCTCCCCCTGCTGGCTTCTTTCTGAGTATGTATTTTGGTCTGAAGGTCTCACAGTAGCAATGTTAGGTGAGTGTGGTCCCTCCCCCTCACAACCCCAGAGGACTGCCAGGGAAAGTTGAACAGGCCAACAGATGGAGGCTATTGTGTAAGGGAGGCACAGGGAAGACCATGGCAAGAGTGCAACAAGAAACGTACAGAGTTGTGTACGTGTGTGTGCATGTGATTAAAAATGTGTTTATGCATGTGTAGATAGAGTCTACACGTGTTCTCTGTGTGTGTGGGGGGGGGGTAAGTATGTTTTGTGTACTCGTGCATGTGTGCCTTTGTGTTCTGTGTGTGTGTGTCATGGGTGCTAAGGAGAGAAAAGGGGGAGCACGACAGTTTAACACAAGATGCTTGAAATCTGTTGGCCTGACAGTGTGTCACAGGACTGGCTGGTTAATAGAGTCTCCTGGAATGTCTTCTCCTGCAGTTTTAATGAACCCCAAGCCAAAAGGCCTAATGAAGCGTGCTCCGTTTGCCAAAACAGTCCCTTGGTTTGACCTCCCTTGACCCACACCACTCCCACGCCACTTGAGGGTATGTCTCCATGGTGACCAGCCTAAAGAGTCTACTCGGCCAAACTTGTCAAAGGGACAAAGGAGTGAGCCAAGTTAGAGAAAACCAAGCAGTTAAAACAAAGGACTCCGGCACATACACCTGCATATGTTTGAATATGGGGGTGGTTTCACCAGTTTAAGATTTTAAATGTTGCACATATCCTCTCCTCTTTGTTATCCTGACAAAAAGGCCAGTTAGCAAAAAGCTGCTGTTTTCTGGCCAAGAAAACATTTTTCTTAACAAGCTATTTCCCCTTGTCAGCATCTAAAAAGATACACACACACACATATACACACACAAGTTGGTCCTCATTGCACTTTAACTATTCTTTGTTCAAGCTGAGCAAGAGCCTCATTATTCAATAAGTTAAGATTATAACACAGGCAAGTGTGTATTCAAGAGGGCTACTGGTGTGTGCGTGTGTGTGTGTTAAGTATGAGTTAAGGACTAATAAAGTGCAAGGCACCTAATTAAATAGTCTTTGTTTATGCTCTATAGCAGTTGTATAAACTCAGCAGGCACAATGCAGGGTGGTATGCCAGGTCGCTATGCTCTCATTTGAATAACTACAGACAAAAGCAATGAGAGAGAAGGGGGCAATCAACTTCAAAAGAAATTCCTGCTTAATTGCAAAAGTGTGAGAAAACCAGCAAAGATAAAGGAGAATGAGCTGATTAAAGTTTCACTGAACAATGTTAGTAATCCTACACAACATTCGAGCCTGATCTGATTTTAAAGGTACACTGAATACCCTTAGGGGATCCAAGTGTGACAGATACAGTTTAAATTGATTAAAGGTCTTTATTTCTCATTTCCGATTATCTTGACAGGTCCCAAACAATTCTGTCAAGACTGAGGATGGATCAACCACAAACCATTTCTAAATTCAAGAATTTTGACTAATGATTTTGTTGTTTAGCTTTTTGTTTTGTTGGTGTGAACTGTTGAAGCACAGCATAATGAAAATTCGAATCTGTATGAAGAAAAAACAAACACAGATATTCCACTGTTCACTTCCAGCCCATAGATGTTTGGACATTTTTTAATTATAGCATGAATCAGTCCTGAGACCCCTCCAACACTGAGCACACTCCCTCTAAGAAAACAGGAAGCAAAACCTGAATGGGCAATCAGTGTTGTTCCGCTTGTGCACATTCCTGAATTCAGCACTCTAATGGTGCCATTCATTATAAGCCTTATTAAAATAAACAGAGTTTATGATATAATAACAAATAAGCCTGGCTGCACATACTGTCATAATCGACAGAAATTAAAAGTGCCAAGGAACACCACATTACCTCTGTAACCTGTCTCTCTCTCTTCTTACCCACACTAAAACATATGCACACACTTACACACACACACAGCACATACATACACACATCGAAATAAAGTAATCAAGGTTATTTAAATGAGTGTGCAGGCTGGATAAACACAGCAAATGGTAAGAACATTGCAGGGTGAACGTGTCTATGCATTTCTGATCTCACAAAGTGGTGTACTGGGTGGGTGGTTAGGGTCTACTTACAGATAGTTGAAACCACAAGTGGAGGTATATGTATGTTATGGGACTACACGTGGCAAGAAATTCAATAAACAACATAACAAAATTTATTGCAGATATTTATCTTACTTTGCTTAATCTGTTGATTCTATTTTTAATTTCTGTTAGCAGAGGTAGACCCTACATCTACATATTGCATATAGACATGATTCAGTGTGTCGGGATACTGGGAGCAGGATTGGAGATTGGAGAGAAACAGGAGGGTTTCCTGAGTGCTACCAGCTGACAGTCCCATGCAATCCAAAGACTAATTGATTAAAGGGTTATTAACATGTGTGTATGGAGATGCTGTGAGTGTGTGTGCATGTGTTCATGGGAAATATATGCCATATGGGAAAGCGACTGCACCTCAATTGCTGAAAACAGAATGATGATCTTTGGCACAAATACTATATGCTTAAACATCAGACTTGGAATATTGTGGACTCCCAAGCAGACATGTCAAATACTTCAACAATCATAATCATGCAGTCAACTGACATAAAAAATTTGGGAATCCTGTGATTTTGCTACAGAGTCTATTACCATAATATATGGATCACAATGTGGATTCATTGAGGACCATGCAGAGCATCTGTACCAAAGTGAGGATTAGCCCTACTTTACGGCGCTGTTTTATTGTAGTATGAATGTGCATTGGGGAGGTTGCCGTTGGATGAATTGACACTACCAAATTGAACTAATTGCACTGTAGCCTGCCCAGTGGGCCCTGTACGGGACTCAGGAGAGCAAAGAACCGAGTGAAGGCAAGTGCATTACTCAGTCCGACTAATTGCTCACACCTGTGCCTGCCCAGTTCACTCTGCTGGGGATTCAAGGGAACAATAAAGAGAAAAGCTGGAAGTATATGAGTGTCGTAATCAAAGTTAAAGTTCACAGACCTACCTGCCTACCCATCTACTCACCTTTCTAAATCTGCACAGGTCATAGTTAATCAATATACTCATATACTAGAGAGTGTCATCTTCCACTCACTAAGAATAAGTCGGTGAATTTGTGCAATCAGAAGTGTATTTATTGCTCACTTTTGTTCCAACCAACGAATGTAAGTGGTCTGTTTTATTACCAGCTCAAATCCCTGACCTCAACCACCTCTCCCTTGTCAAAAACAAAATAAAAAGACATCAGGTGATTTCTTAGGTGCAGCAAGAAAGAAAGCATTGACTTGGACTATGAAAGTCTTATGAATAAGGCTGTTTCCAATTTTAACGTCATCTGTTTTCGGTTACCTGAAGAGTAGAGTACCATATGACAGACATTATTATAAAGTAAGAGCACATAAATAAAAAGGAAGCTGAGATGAAAATCCTATTGGAATGGGGTTTGAAACATAAGGCTGAAATGCATGTTTTATAAAGGGGACACTTATTTTGCTTTAATATTTCAGTGCTTATTTATTTCTTGTGCATGATATTACGAATTGCATAATTTTTGAGACATGTGGTTCATTTAATGTTCTTTTCACATGTTGAATCTTCTGTTCTCATCCAAAGTGAAGACAATTTAGAGGAGAGAGTACAGGAAAGGCAAGTAAAAGGAAAAAAATAAAAAGAGAGGGAGTGTGCTGAGATAGCTGTTGTCCGACCAGAGGCTCTTCCTGGGCAGAGCAGAGCTGATCTCCGAGTCTCACAGCATGAATTCCACACCCTTCACCACACAAACAGCATGATTCCAATGCATCACATGCTTGCATCTTGTGGCTCCCACACCATGAATTGGAGACACACACAGTGAAACACCAGGACAAAGCATCACTCCTAGCAACACCTCAAACTCTGACAGATATGGCATCCAGAGTGTTCTCATTATAATCAACAAAGAATCTGTGCTAATCCAGAGGCAAAACAAGCTAGACAAAAAATCCTCTTCATCTTTACACCCCATTCAGATTGATGCTTTCTATGATGGTGGAATTCCTCACTGCCTACAAAGAAACATCAAATTAGAAAGATAAAACAACTTCCCAACTGTAATTTAAAGATCCTGCAGCTCCTTCCCAGAAATACCCAACACAGCACTATCTGTCTCTATCAGCTACTTGACTGGGACTTTGACCGGGAATGAAATGCCTGTTACAGCATTTGACTTCACTTTCCCATGGCTATGATATAACAAAATGTGCCAAATAACTGTGTTTATACAAGTGTCATTGTGTGTAACCATCTGTTCAACTTTACTATGGGAACTAAGTTTCTGTCCTGAGAATTTATGCAGTACATTGGCAGGCACAACACATATCCACTATATCTGGTCACGTTTTTCTCTGTAGAACTATGTAACTGTGGGCATTGTCTGTTGTTGTTCATGACCCCCACCTTCATTCCTTTCACCTTCTGCTTGTACCTTGGTAGGGTTAACACACCTCTCAAAGGGTATGCCTTATGTACAAGATATATAAGAGAACACCATCTGTGAGAGCTTGGCAAGATGGGAGGTTTGTGTGTATGTGTGTGTGTGTGTACACATATCTGTGCATGAGGGCACAAAGCCATCCCCTTATGGCCCATTGTTTTGGAAGGGTATGACTCTCACACCCCTCCTCTGCATGTTGGGGGAATAGAGCACAGTCTGGCTAATATTTAACTAATGACTGTGCCTTCCAGACTCGACTGCCCTCCTCTCACCAACTGCCAGACCTGAGCCATCTCTGCAGTGAACGTCAGTGAAGTGTGGCTGTGTGAAATAGAATGTGGAGGGATGGGGCTCTGTACAGTATCAGGGGAGAGGGATACGGGTGAAAATAACTGTTGGAGAGCCCATAAAGGAACTGTGAGTGAGGGCGAGACGGATGCACACTGTTGTGTGGGAGGCCAGTGAGTCCAGCAGTCTGAGAGAGCCATATGCTACCTTGAGGAGGCAAAGTCTAGCAAAAGGCCAATGAAAAGCATAGACGGGGAGAGTGGTTGGTTTTCATCAGCACTCATATGTCTGGCCTTCACATTTCTCATCAAGAAGTGCACTTATCCCCCAGTATCCCTTATACACATGTAGGCTATGCTACTGACAGAGTAGAAACAAGAGAAGGGGATGAAAGAGGCAGCGGAAGGAGTGACAAAGATTGGGAGAATGAGTGAAAAGGCATAATTAGATAATGAGGTCTGTGTTCATCAAGTGGCAAAGACAGAGGAGGAAAAAAGAAATCTGTCAGGGCAAAATAACAAAAAGAGTGGAAATTAACAGGAAGTCTGGGAGACAGAGAGAAGTGAAGAGGCATAGATAGATATAAAAGATGCAACAGGGCTGATTATTGTTATAGTGCCACCAATGTGGACTGAAGCCCCTGGTGCTGCAAGGCAAATGTAGTATTAGTCACTTCAATAATTAATCATCCTGGGAGCATGTCGTTCCAGCCATGCACTGACCCATTTCTCTAACATTTGTCTTAACAGAAACATGCCCACAGAGCCCCTCGTCTTCCATACCTTCATTTAGTGTAGTGGGGGTGCAGACCCAAATCCTCTGGGTCAAGCCTGGTCATTTATTAGCCACATTGCTCAGGAGAAATAAAAGTAATCTCTCTGCTCTTCTCAAAGGCTGGAAACCATGCAGAGAGACAGAATAGCCGCCTCGGCTGTGGCCCAATGGGCCTTACTGACTGTCTGTCCTGGTGAAATATGAAACCCATATGTAGGACGGCCATCTGAAAGAGGGACCCAACAGGGTTCCTTCAGGCTTTGATGCTCATCACCACAAAAGCAGATGGCGGTGTCCTGGTCTTAAAACTTTTTTTTCAACTGCCCCCCCTCCCTTTTAGCCAGTCTTATCAGGCCTATTAGCCCCCTGCCTGTCATGGTCTAGCAGCCTATGCTTAGCTCCCAGGGGGTTTCCAGAGCTATGTGATGAAGACAGACTTCCCCATTGACATAGGTTTCACTGGATAGCTTTGAATAGAAGTCAACCGAGTGAAAAGGCATGTTTTAGAGGACAAAATGGAATAAGGTGTGGGATGGATCAATACTGCAGGATTGTTTGGACTTGAAATGTTGTGCTTTCTGTGTGCTCAGACAAAGCAGTGCTGACTGCAGGTGGTAAAGAATTTTTCCGGACATTGGGTAAATTGTGGCAAAGGATGTTTAATGGAAGAAAAACCTGCATGCATTTGTCTGTAAGATTGTGATCAAATGGAGAGATAACCCGCTGTGTGTGCTCTTTATCTATCTCTGCCCTCTTCACTAAAACAGGCAGGATTTGTCACCGAGGTCCAATCCCAACCTGTGAGCTGTTCGCACCCAAGCAATTTCAGAACCAGAAAAGCAATCAGGGACTTAAAGTCAGATACAATGCAAATAGGTCTGAGAGCCCATCTGGAGTAATCCAACAGTCCCTCCTGCACCAGTCTGCTCTCCATCTCAGCCTCTCCGTGGCACTAGCCAATTAATTGTTTGAGTCAGAGCTGGGAATGAACACCCTAATTGATTACATGGCGATAGCCAATTCAATTATCAATTTAGGCACAAAAAGCTTAGCTGAGACACAAAGCCCAGAAGTTTGCTGAACGAGTAAAATTGATGTGTATGTTAGTTTAAGTGCAGGAATGAAAAGTAAAGAGGGAAGGCAGTGGAGGCAGAGGAGGAGAGGCAGGAAGACTGACACTTAACTGAAGCTACTGCAGGTTGTTTACTTGCAGTCTCTGACTTCCACCTCTCCTCTGCTTCTTCTTTGTCTTCAACATAGACATTCTTCACTGCCTGGAGCACACAAAGAAACACACACAAAGAAAAAGGCACATCCACATATAAACACACACAAATATTTGCATGAACACAAACACCCAAACACAGAAATATGTTATATGGTATATTCTGTATGTGTGGTATGGAATGAGGACATATTTTATAAAGGTGTATTGCATACACACAGTGAAATGTATATGTAAATTACCCTGACACACACTCACACACGCACACACAAAACATAAATATACATAATGAAAACAAGAGAAACACACTTGCACACACTCATAGGTGCAAATACATGAACCCACAAAACCACATGGGTATCAAGGTATTTGTAGCAAAGGAATCACAAGAAAAAGCATCTACTCTTCATCATCTCTATAATTCTGCTTTGTTTACTCTGTCATGGAGAGTTGCTCTGTTCGATCGGGCTGGAGAGGCACTGGGTTGGTTGGCTGTGCTAACGAAGTCTCACTGTGCCGTCTGTCGGCGGGGTAATTTCCCAGGATAGCTTGGTGTTTTACTCCTCATGTTTCCACTGGTAAAGATAGAAGGAGATCAGCACCTGAGTTGTTGGAGAGGAAAAACCAAATGGGTTAATATTTCTACATCTATCAAGTGAATTAATATGGATAGTTTATGACATTTACAAATTTGTAATTCAGATCAAATTTGGATCTAATCATTTGGATCAAATCAAATCATTTTATCAAATATACAATAATATGGTGCATACATAAACATTATTTGGCTTGTGGTCTGTTGGTTGCACAGACCTTGACTTCCTTCTATCCACTGTAATACACTGGCTGACAGAGAATTCCACTTTTCTGTCACTATACTCATGTGCCACACAATGACACATGAGTTACACCCCTTTTCCATTAACAGGATATGGTTCAGGAACAATGTGCCGCTGTGACTGATGAGAATGGAGACAAGGAGATGGTAGAGAAAGAACATGCGGATTGTTGGGAGTGATGGGGAGGGTCTCTGTGTTGAACTTTTTTTTTTTTAAGTTGTTGGAAACAAAGTGTGCCAAGAGGACTTCTCCATCAATCTGCCAGGTTCCTCTCTGGCCCAGCACAGATTTCTAAAGATGCTGTTTATGTATGAATACAAGGCTTCACAGCCAGGGTTACATGGATATAATACACTGCAAGTGGTCCTCCCAGATGGTTGTGTCCTGCTGCTAGTAGGAGGTTAGTAGGAGGTCTGCAGCCTTTATCTATGACAGACAGTAGGTCTTAACATCCTCCACACACACCGCCCTGCTCCATGCCTGACGCCCACAGGGCTAAAGTTATGAGAGTGGCAGGGTGTCCCAGTGCAGAAACAATTCCCTTCTTCCCATCAGCCTTTTCTTTTTTTTACTAGAGAAAGAAAAGACCTCAGTGACAGCCACTGCTCAGAAACACAGGGGACTGGGGATGCTCACTTCGTTCTTTGGCAAAGACTATGTCCCCTAACTGCCACACACACACTGACATGCGCAAATGCCTGAGCATGGCTCCTTCCTCTTGAGAGTTGAAGCTGGTCCAGAGCATCAGTATTGTTGGAGAGATTTAGTGAGGGAGAGCAGGAAGCTCTTCTAGAGGGACTGTGAGAGAAACTGAGAGACAGACACAACGATGCCAGGAGACACTGAGCCACAATGCATTCCTAATCGACTTGCTGCCGACTTGCGAATCCAGCATTCATGTCGTCGATGTCATGTCAACTGTGAAATGTACTGAAACAAACTGAAGGAGACAGAGGAAAGAAGATGGGAAAAGACTGGATGAGTAACTGGTGCAGTGAATAACTGTTGTTAATAGAGGGAAGTGACAGGATCTAGGTATGGACAGGAGTGTCTGCTGCCACATACTGTGAATTGAAGTTGTCTGCCTCTGTGTCCTCCACAATGCCACCTTGGTACCACTCAAATCTCCAGGAAACCATTTTTCTGAGAGGCCATGATCTGTGTGTGTGGCACATTGGATAGAGTTCATTCTTTTTCTCCTTTGACCCAGATTTGAGAGAAAAACTGAACAGAGGACATGAAAGACACGGGCATCCCAGTGGAGCTGGAGTCATGTGCAACGTGAACACAGGCGCACACTGGTACAGCCAGCCAAGCAGAAAACACTATTATGCATAGACACAGTCCATGCAGACATACACACAGTACACATGCTCTTAAAAATACACACAAAATTTATATGATCGAGATCACTAAGAACAGGGCATCTCACATGGAAATCTTGTCAGATACACCTGCCACAGCTACCAAGTATCATCTCCACTTCACATACATAGTAGTTCTAATAAGAAGACGTGGAATCACATGTATAATCACTAATCATGACTAGCAAACAACCCTTTCCTGAACAAATTCAAACAGATGAATACTCACATTTATAAATATTGTACATTTTGGAGAGTGTTACACCATATCTGTGACATTTTTCACGGTAAACAAACTAACAAAATGCAAATAAAGTAAATGCATAGAAAAGATTAAGTGGAATGGCTGCAGTCTTGTTTTCCATAGATACAGCCCAACTGTGATATAACTGCCTGTAATGAAGTTAGTATGAGTGAGAAGGAATGAGTCTCACAAAAAACAAAGGTGAGTATCTTTGAGTGTCAAAAGCATTCTTCCCTGCTGCTTCCAGGGCACAGAGAGAATCTGATAAAACAATAACACAGATAAATGCATATATGTTATTCAAGCAGACAAGATACAGCAGAAAAGTTAATGGTAATTGTCCGTGTGTGCTTTTTTGGCTAATATGCAGATTTTGAGAAAAAATGCAGAAGCGAAATAAACAGATTTACAGCATATTTCTAGACAGAAACCTGGATGCATCTGAGGCACAATATTGGGTTTCTGCCAGTGTTAAATATGGTCCCTCACCAACAACCAGATGGTTCCTCACTTCTGACCACCACCACAATTCTATCCCTTGCCCTCTCTGAATTTTTGTCTTCCAACAGTCTCCTACTTCTCCCTCATGGAGGGTAACAGCTAAATGCTGTAATTTCAGCAACTCAACTTAGTGCCACAACCAATTGTGCTGTCACAAAAAATAGTCTTTACTCCAGATATGAGTGACAGTCTTTGGCCAGGCTTCTACGACTACTCCTTATGACCACTGAAATCCCTTAAGGCAGACTTCTTGTTAGAGGTGACAAGTCAGCTTGCAGAAGAAAGCCATTACTAGAGAAGAAAGGTATCAGGTAGTCTCCTGCTGGTATAAATTGAAACCAAATACAATGGCTCTGAGTCAAGGAAGTATTTTGGGAAATCTAATAGTGGCATTTCTTTGCCTTGGTGGTAATTCTAGTGAAGTTTTCTTCACCTCTTATGAGAAATGTCTTTGTCAAGATTTTTTTTCATTTCACAATCGAAGAGCATTTTTTTCTTTTATTAAAAAAATGTATAAAGCATATATATATAAAAGGTCATGTCATGTAATGTCACTGATACTCCTTGTCAATATTTTTACAAGGTTGTATTTTTATTTTCTAACTGACTTTCTGAAATCCCTGGTCACCTACTTAGTAAATGCAGCAATGCTCTCTTCCTCCTCTGTAGTCACACACTGAAGCCTGGGAGCTTGGCCACATGGTTCAGGCCTGGGCTACAATACACAAGGACGAGGGGGGGTGAGGAAACTAGTGGGGGTTCATAGGCATAAAAGTTCCTTTCTTCTTCGTCCTTGCCTCTTTCTTTGAGCCAGAACAGAGGGTTGCCACGGCGATGAGGTTGGTCTGTCTCACACGGAGTGGTCTGGGAAGAGCAGCAGCTTGCTCTGACATTTACTCAGGCTGGAGGAAACAGAGACGATAGAGGAGAAAAACACACAGACTTACACACACATACACAGAGCAAGGAGAGAGTGGGTGACGCATTAGCAACTGGCAGATGCAGAAAGTGCATGGATTAAACGATAACACCTGTAACTTCAGAGGTTTGACAAACACATGGAGAAATGGCTGTCACCGCCTTTAACTAAGCCTTTTTATCTTCTTCTCAGGGTCCATTCATCCCCCAACTTCTTTTCCTGTCCTCCTTTTTTATTTGCTCTCATTTAGATCTTGCCAACAAGTCAGTAAGCCAACACATATTTCCATCCTGATCCTAATCAGAGCCAAACTCATGCACACAACCAATGCACAGACATGACTACAAGCAAACAGACAGTTCAGACACACAAATACACACACAAACACATAAAATGATGGACACCCTACTGAGAAGCCAGCTACCCATGAAGCCAACAAGCTCTGTAGTCAAAACTGGGAATGTTGGGCAGAAATTCTACTGTACACAGCTCTACTGCCTTTGTTTCCCATTTTATCACAGTAAAGGTTGACACAGTAAAATAGCTATTGAGTGAATTCCTTTATACTGCTTACCTTTTGGTATGTGTGTGTGTGCATACTTGTCATTGTGTGCATGTGTGGCTTTGGACCTTGAATCCACCAACCAGTCAGCATGGAGGATCTCCATGGTGAAAGAGCCTGTGATGGTTGAAATCCAACAGCAAGTCAAAAACACTTCAAATACTGTTCAAACAATGTGTGTTTCTGGGTAAAGGACACAACACGCAGCCACATCACAGAATACAAGCAAGGAAATAGAGGTAAGAAGAAAGTGGCTGATGTGATATAAAAGATAAGCCACATTATAATGAGACACCTACTGTAACCATTACCGTTTTTTGCTAATGCATCAGTTTGCATAAAGGTAATGCACTGCAACAATAAAAGACAATCAACGTTCAGAATACTACTGATAGAAGTGGCAGCATTTTATGACATACATCCATATGTGCAGCTTCAGGGAATTTCTGTAACACTATGCAAATGTGCATTTTTTTCTCTGACACTGAAATAGGCTACACAAGGCCCCCTGTCAGTTGTGAATGAGCCTTGTATTCCCTAAGACTGGAACTCCTGTGAAAATGTTCACTTTTAGCCTCCTTCTGATTCTTCTGAATCTAAATAAAAGGCAACAATTGTTACCATTACACACATGAACACAGAGGTATAAAACACAATTCTCTTGGCTTGACAAAAAAACCCTTTTCTTTTCCATTCATATTTCCTGTAGATCACCCCTGTACAGGACAGCCAGCCTGTGGTGCTCAAAGCATAAAAGGAATTTGAAATGCTCAACAGCAAGATTTCTTAAAAATAAAAAATGCTATCTATGGTAACCTCAATGTGAGCAGTTTGGAGAATAACTGCAGGAGGACATCGACTGTCAATAACAAGGTCTGTGAACAACACTGTCACTGTATTTTCAAGGCACCCTGGCCTGTGGCAAAGTGCCTCGTCACATTTGAAAAGTAACACATCTGTCTGAATTTGTCATTCGAAGCTGATTTTAGTTTAATTTTAGTGTCTTGCTCACATTCTTCAGTAGTTAAATGCATAAATTTGGATTTTGGGGATAAAGTTCTGCTCTGTTTTGATCTATGATCTACTGAGAAAAATATTTTGGCAGTTTCTTCTTCCTGCCTGAGTGAAGTCTAAAATAATTTGATGATAAGTGACCAGAAAACAGTGAGCAAGAGGCTGCTGATTGAATGCTGATTAGTGGTAGGTCCCCAAACATGGTGGTCTAACTACAACGAATGGAGAAGCAGGAAATTTGGTGTCTTTCGCAACAATTTAGCAAACCTACATCACTGATGTGTAGTGCTACAATACTGATGACCCGATGGACTGCTATTAAAAACACAATATAAATATTCACACACAATATTAAAGTAGGTAGTTGTCTACATGAACAGCTAGCTTCAGATTTTATCACTAGGGGGAATTATAACTTGTATCATTACGTTTTCAACACTGCAAAAGGACTTTTTTTATTCCAGGTATTTCGTATGCAGCCACAGACGTCAGCTGGTGAGTGGCCAACACAAAACTGCTTCTTTGGTTTAACTATGGGAAGAAAGGCGTAGCTAGCAATGATTAAAGTTAGCATCAAGTATCAAACAGCTAGGCCGTGCTTCTGCGAAAACAAAGTAGATAATTAAAGAACTGAGAGATGGCCTCTTTGCATCACTGCTAATAAAATCAGCTCTGTTTAGAAATTAGTTGGCTAGCAATGGTGGACACATGAGGATCCCCCCCGACAACCCAAGCACAGACCACATCAGCAACAGGTGCAGTTGGACCATAAAAGACAGGATGATGCATTTATACATTAAATAAGGTGAGTGTGTCAAATATAACCATTATACCTGCCTGTTTCTGTTTCTACCTGCCTCGCTGACTCTGTGCGTTCGGTTCCATGATCTATTGTTGGGGGTTATGTGCTGTAATTACCTTGTTTGACTCGGTTCTGAAGATGCTGTTTCATAGCTGCTCTCCACACAGGCAGTCTGCAGGGTGTGCTTTGAAGAACTGTAATAACTGTGACGTCTCCACTTATTGGTGCTTCAGTAGCTCGTTGACTGTGTATGGTTTGCAAATGAGGCTGTGCAAAAGGTTGCCTCCTTCATTGTTTTATTAACCAGTGCTCTAAGATACTGTAGGCCTTTGTAGATAAAGGTTACTCCTGTATTTGATACATGCATACTGCAGTTTGTTTTCACTGTGGACCTAAATGATTCAAGTTCTCTTTATAAAATGACACAATCTTTGTATTTACTTGCATGACTAGACCAAAATTTATTATAGTTACAGAGGTAATTTGGCCACTATAAACAAAATCTAGCCCCAGTCTGGGGTTTTAATTTAGTTCAATTAGGCCTATACCGCCACTGAGAATAAGCCAGGTATTTTAGTTTTAAATTAATGCATGTATTACCTGGGAGTATTACTGTTTTTACTTACCAATTTCATATGCTTTTTGTATTCTATTCTTTTTTATCTATTTTGAGATAATCTATTTTGTAACTCAAAGTGCGCTAGAGGGCTGCTGGGGTGTTATTTTTCATTGTGCTTCAATATTTTATAACATATAAGTCACACTTACTTTTACAGTAACTAAATCTAGAATTTTCCTAGAGTTTTCTGTATTGTTTAAAATGCAAGACAGAAACAATACACACAAACCATTTGTCTTATCCCCCTGTTAAAATGCACAGTTATGCCACAACTAGTATCTGTCAAAAATAGCAAAAATCATAAATTGAACTGTGCCTGGATGCTTCTCTCTTCACTTGTAGACTCACTTCAATGAACACATGCTGACCTGGTCATAGCTTCATTTGTACAAGACAGAGCAAATGCTGTTTTGTAACAGATTTATCGTTTTGCATATGATTTCATCGCTTGCTGAAATCTCTTTGCTGCAAACCAATAGGGGTCTGGAAGTCGTTCCTCTCTGAAACATGTCCTATCTACCCATCAGTCTCAGGGGGTCAGTCATTCTGGTAAGGATGAACTCAGGGGGCTACAAGCAGCAGGAGTGAGATGAGCCTGGAGGGGATCTTCTCACTCTGAGACAAGTGATTACTTCTCTGGGACTAAGTTATGCAAATGCATTCATCTCCAAAAGCACCGTGATTATTTAGAGTTCCTCACCAACTGTTTTAGATTTTGCTCGCTTGCTATTTTATGCAAAGATGCTTTTTTTCCCCCAGTGTTCCATTGGCACAGAGCTTACGGAGCTGTGGGAGATAAGAGGGGAGAAAATTCAGAAGATTGTTGAATTCTTTGCCCTTATTTTAATGTGCCCTTGATGTGTGAATGAATGCAAATCAAAATATGTCTACGTTTTTCCTTCTGGAAGTATCACATGTTGCAATTTTACAAAATGACAGGAGTGCAAAGAGCAGATCATATTGCGAACAGTATACAATTTCAGTTATTTCTCCAGCCCTCTAAATTGCCCTATGTTTTATGTAAAAGGTTGAAACATTTACACTTTAATCCATACAAACTTAAGTGTATTTTCTTCCTTCTGCTGAATCAGAACTGCACCGCCTGCGGTTCCATTTGGCCAGTTTTGATGCCATATTCCACCTGGTGCTTTGCATGCCGTTTGCAATGATGCGTTGTCTTGGCCTGGCTGTGGCGTTCCTGTGAAGCAGCGTCAGGGGATATCAGCATAATAGCAGACTGAATATGTTAGAGCATATTCCCTCTAATCCTGAGCACACTGTAATCAGAGGAGACTGGGCTTCCTACCACTGTGACTGCACAAACACATGCCATTGGACTGCTGAACTATGCAAAGGTGTGTGGGTTTGGGAGGGGTGAGGAGCTGAGTAGAAAAAGAAGTAGAGGTTATAGAATTAAGAGACTTTCAGCAAAAATACAAAAAATAAAAAATAAAAAACAGAGCATAGTAGAGGAGATGAAAAAGTGCCAGGCAGGAAAAGAAGGATTTGGGACAACGTAGACAGGTAGGACGTAGGTGATGGTCAAGAAACAGAAGAAGTTACGGAACGATTTAAAAGGATTGTTAAGCCCTGCAGGGATTTGCAGAGAATTTGAAGGAGATTTTTGGAAATGAGAGCACTGCCCAGATGCGCTGCAGAAAGCAGCATCTGTAGCATTAATTACAATAGCCCCCCTCCCTCACCCCC